>CAUYRH010075862.1:0-39691 GCA_963574655.1 Perodicticus potto | reverse complement strand
TATGTGTTTATGTGTGTGCACATGTGTACGTGTGTGTGTATATGGGGGGTGTATATGTGTGCATATGTGCATATGTGTATATGTGTGTATGTGTGTTTATGTGTGCGCATGTGTGTGCTCATGTGCTTGCATGTGTATGTGTGTATAGGGGGTGTTTATGTGTGCATATGTGCTCATGTGTGTATGTGTACATGGGGTGTGTATATGGGTGCGTGTGTGCATATGTGTGTTTGTGAGTGTGTATATGGGAAATGTTCATGTGCGCATACGTGTCTTTGTGTGGCCTGTGTGTGTATTTGTGCATGTGTGTACATATATGTGTGTGTGGTTTTTATGATCTGTCTTGCTAAGGCTTGACCAATTTCATTAGCTTTTTCAGAGAACTTTTGTTTACTTCGTTAATTACTTAATTGCAGGTTTCCTATTTCATTTAATTCTGCTCTAATATTTATTATATTTATTATTCTGCTTTCTTTAAGATTAATGTGCTCTTCATTTTTTTCTAGCTTCTCTAAGGTAGGTCATTAACTTTAAAACTTTCTTCCTAACCCATCATGGAATTAGAGTTCAGTTAATTTAAGTTAAAAAAATTTTTCAAATAAAACTTTCTTCCCCCCTTCTTATATGCTGAAATTTATAACTTTTTCTGAGAATTGTTTCAGCTCACGTATTTTGATAAGTTGTGTTTTCATTTTCATTCGGTTCAAAACATTTTCTAAATTTCATTACGACTTCTTTGATTCATGGGTTACTTATAAGTGTGACTTTAATTGCTAACTATTTGCACATATTGTTGTTACTAATTTCCACTTTAATTACAGTGTCTTTATCAGGTTTTGCTGGCATAATAAAATGTGCAAAGCATTCCACATTTTTATTGTGGCCAGGGAACATATGACCTATCATTTCAATGATACAAAATTTACTGGACCTCATTTTACACCATAGCGTATCATCATTCTATCACACTGAACTCTCCATGTGCCCAGCAAAAGGATGACTGTGCTTCGGTTGTTGAATGTTCTGTGTTATAAATGTCCCGCAGATCGGGTTTCCTGAGAGTGTGTTTAAGTCTTCTGTATCCTTGATGATTTTGTGTCCGTTCTGTGTCGTACCGAACGAGAAAGGTATGAAATCTCCACTTGAGACCCTCAGTGTCTCTATTTCTCCCTGTAGTTTTGTTTTATGCGTTTAATTCGTACAGGATAGAGTTCTATGTGTGGAAGAAAGCCCCAAGGACCATGAAAACTCCAAAAGAGTAAATAGATTCAACAAGGTCATGAGATACAATTTTCATATACAAAAATTACTGTATTCCTACACAAGTAAGGAGCTAACTAAAAATAAAATTTTGAACATCAATTCCATTCAGAGTAGCACCAAAGAGAAAAAGTACCTAGGAATAAATTTAATTTTAAAAGTACTAGACTTGTATGCAAAATTATAAAACACTGCTAAGATAAAGTAAAGATCTTAATAAATAAAAAGACGTTCCATATTCATGGGCTGAAAACCCAACATTGTTCAGATGGTCATTCTCTCCCAAATTGATTCATGGGCCCAATGCAAACTCCAACAAAATGCCAACAGGCTTTTTTTTAAATATTATAATCGATCTTACTATGCAGATCCAGATGGAAAGGTCAAAAAATAGCAAGAATAATTATGAAAAAGAAGAACAGGGCTGGAGGACTTCACTCCCCGATTTCATACTTTACTTTAAAGCCACACTAACCAAGAACCCATGACGCCAGGACAGAGGCACAGATCAGAAGGACAGAACTGAGAAGCCAGAAATAAATCCTGATATTCATGGTCAATTGACTTCCAACACAGGTGCCAAAATAATTAAGTAGACAAAGTGTAGTTCGAACCTCCGGTTATTACTGGTATTACTGGTGGGGGAATAATTCTGGCAACTTCTTTGAATATTAAACATGATACTGAAACGATATTACCTATGTGCGGGAAGAGGAAGAGGAGGAGGAAGATTCAGACCTTCACCTCACACAGCATATATGAAAAATCAACTCAAAATGTATCATAGGCCTGAAAGTCATCATTGTAACTTTAAAACTCCTGGACGAAAGCATAGGAGAAAATCTTTGCGACCTCTGATTAAGCAAAGAGTTCTTAAATACTACAACAAAAGCATGATCCAAAAAAGAATTTGATAAATCGAACTCCCTCAAAGTTATGCACTTTTGCTCTTCAAAAGAAACCATTAAGAAAATGAAAATTAGGGCGACACCTGTGGCTCAAAGGAGTAGAGCGCTGGTCCCCTATGCCAGAGGTGGCAGGTTCAAACCCAACCCCGGCCAAAACAACAACAACAAAAAAAAGAGAAAGTGAAAATTGGAGAAAACATGCAAATCACATATTTGGTAATGGATATATATCCAGACTATGTAAAGAATTTTTGCAACTCAAAAAATAAGAATGCAAACAACCCGATCTATTAAAAAGAATGAAAAAAGAAAATCATTGAAAGTCAGCAGGAACAGAAGATGCAGAGCTAACACTTGAACAGAAACACGAATGAAGAGATGCACAGTTTCAAGCCCATGAAAGGAGGTTGGTAATCGTTAGGCATTTTTAAAATGCAAATTAAACCCTTGTAAGACCATTTCGCACCTACTGGAGTGGCTTCAATCAGAAAGGAGACAATAACAGGTGCTGGTGAGGAGGAGCAAATGGAACCCTCAGGTGTTACTGGTGGGAAGTAATTCTGGCAATTTCTCAGAACATTAAACACAAGTTTGCAATAAACCCAGCAATTCCACACGTGGGCATCCGCTCCGGAGACGCACAGACAGCTGTCCACAGGAGGCGTGTGCAGGGATCTTGACAGCTGCTTCCCTCGTAGCAGCCGCAGCCGGGACAGCGCAGATGCCCATCGGCTGTTGGACAGACAAGCTCCACGCCGTCCACCTCAACGGCAGACTCCTACTGGACAGTGAAAAGTGTCCCCAGTGTCTTCTGTTCTCTGGGTGGCTCCCCCTGGAGTGTCTGACCTGCTGTCCCCTCCCCCAGTGCCCCTGTGACCTCACACAGCGTAGTTTTCACATCTGATGTTTAATCTGGGTCTTTCTCAGCACGCGGATCACAGTCATAAAACCACAAGTAGCCACCTTCTGCCAAGGACCATCTCTTTCACGTGTCTCAGTAGAGTCAAGGAAGGGACACGGAGAGTGGGACATCGGTCCCTGGCCTGTGAGCAAACCGTAGCGTGTGTCTTTGTGAATATCTCATGGACTCTGTGGATCAAAGCTGCGCTCTTCCCCGGGTTGAGTCCTTGGAAGAATCCTCGTGTGGCAGTGGCTCTCAACCCGACAGGGTCAAAGGCTCCCGGGCCTCGGGGGGCCCACACTTGGGCCACTTGGAGAGCTGGGGCCAAGTGCCACCTCTGCATCTCTGCACACGCGCATTTGCCCCAGAAACACGCCACAGCTCCCACACTACCCAGGCAGCTGGAGGCATGGGGAAGAGGCCTTGCAACAGTGCGCAAGCAAAGAGGCAGACCCCGATGTGGACGTGGGGGCACAGGCAGATATGTGGGCGAGGGGAGAGGGCACAGGGGCCTTGGCAGAGGGGACATGTGAGCCCCGGGGCCTGCAGGGAGCTCTGGTCAGACAGTCTCCCAAACCAGCTGCTGCAGCCGGTGATGAGATGAAAACAAAAATCGAGAGTAAGTGTTCAGAATTGTTCTTAGAAAATTGACAAGAGTAATTTTATGTCTGTTGAAATTAATAATAAGGTAGAGGCTATATTTTGTAGGCCTTTTGACTGCATTTTTGGGGTAATTTCTTTCTGCTGTAATTTTCAAAATACTGTCTGTGACAGACAAAAAAATAAACTGTTCCACCACAGCAGATAATTAGAGACGCACGGAACAATTCCATCTGGATGAGGGTACCAGGGGCCGTGGCAGGGATGGTGCAGGGAGAGACCAGGTCAAGAGGTTTGAGCTTCCTGCTACAAGCAGAGGGGCCATTCAGGGTGTCCAGCTGGGTGGACTCGACCAGACTCGCCTTTCAGAGAGTTCTGGTAATGACAGAAAGGATGGGCTTGGAAGGGGGGAAACTAGGCAGAACTGGAATTAGGAGAGTTCTGGGCTCTCCTCCTGGACAGCTCTGAGTCAGCACAGCACCCCAAAGGAGCCGACGGTCATGGGGGGGTCGTCTGGGCCTGCAGGCCGGGCCTTGCCCCAGCCCAGAACCTGAGCTCTGCCATTTCTCTACTGTGGCAATGATGGCGGTAGCAAGACCACTCCACCCACACCAGGCAGGGGATGAAAACGGAGTGCCCTTTTATTTATTTATTTATTTTGGGTTTTTTTTGTTGTTGTTGTTATTGTTTGTTTGCAGTTTATAGGCCAGGGCAGGTTTGAACCTGCCACCTCCGATATATGGGGCAGGCACTCTACTCCCTGAGCCACAGGCGCTGCCCAGGAGTTCCCTTTTATTTTGTGCATTTGGGGGAAGCTTTAGTTTTAACCCCTCAGAATCAGTTATCTGGCAGTGTGTCCACGGCCGCCAGATGGTCACCATTCACCTGGCAGGAGACCACAATCATGGGTGGGGGGACCCCAGGGCTACAGACACACAGGAAACCAGGAGTCTTGGGCGAGGTGGTTGAGTGAGTCACTGCAACACTCGGCCAACCGCAATTTAAATTTTAAAATAAACACCTTCTTTTGCAGCGTTGAGATTTAAAGGGGAACAAATAAATATCTAGCAAATCTTCCCTGCCCGACTATTTACTTTACTGCTCCGCAAAGTCAAGACTGGAGAGTCCGTCGGAGAAAAACAAATGTCAGGTTCGGTCTCCGAGTGAAGCTTCTTCCGTGATCCCAGCACAGCCCTGTCCTTACTGAGAGCTCAGCAGCTGCATCCGGACAGACCCTCCCGGGCCCCACGCCCCTCCTGGCCAGCCAGGCCGGGGATGAGGCTCCCGTCCCCTCCCCAGGCTGGAGATTAAACACAATCTGGGGGGCAACAGTGGAATCAAGCTCGCCCCAAGGGCCCGTGAGGAAGTATGAACCCTGCCTCTCCCGGTCCAAAGCATTTTAAAAAGTTCATGCAAACAACAAAAAGACCAACATTTCCCCCAAAGTAGTTGAAATACAGGAACATATACTTTGATCCTGAAAGACAGGATCAAAATAGCCCACAAACAAATTAGGGAAATGTAACATTAAGCCATGCCAACACACACCCACCAGGTCAAAAAACAGGGAAACGGGCGCACTCAGGAATGATTAATCCAAACACGTACAGACTTACAATGAGAAATACAATTGGATATGGAAACTTACATAAATTAATGAATGAAATCATTAACAGGAACATACGTAGACAGTTTACGGAGGTGGTTTCAATAAGAAATTATTTTTCTAATACAAGGTTAGACTTTCCGTTATTAGACTAAGACAGTTTTAAGGTGGGAAACATTTTAGTGACAGAGAGCAGTGTTATAAACTGACAAAACAGAACAGTGACCAAGAAGATATAGGAACTATGAATATATATATGCCCTTTCAAATATCCCAGCACAATATATAAAGTAATAACCAACAGAATTATGAGAGAGAATAGAGAGATAACAAAATGTATTGCCCGAGAGCTTAACAAAGCCCCGTTAGAAACTGGTAGATTACAGGGACCCAAACAAGTAAAAACCAAAAAGCATAAATACATCTAAAATTTGATTGACAAGATTAATAAAACTCCCGGGGCAAAATATATGCGTGTGTGGCAGGCACTCTCACCGCCCTGGTGACAGGCAAGGTCGGGAGCCGTAGCCCGAACTCACGGTGCACCCAGGCGTGATATGTTCCCTGAGCATAATGCAATAGAATTAGAAATCAATAATAAAAAATGATTAAAATAAATAAAATACCGTATGTTCAAACACTGAACTATCATTCTGCTAAAAAGACCTCGGGAGAGCAAAGCCAGAGAGAATTACACCACAAAGGGACTGCTCTCTAGTGCTGGCTGCGTGTGTTCGAAACGTATTTATCAGAAAGTAAGAAAAATGAAACAAGCACAAGCTAAGCGTTCAATTCGAGCAGAAAACAAAAGGAGAAACAGAAGCAACCCAAAGGGGGAAAAATAAGGAAGTAAAGTGGGTTAGGGCAGAAATCAATAAACGAGGAAAGATTAGCAAAAATAAAAGCTGTTTCCTTAAAAGATTAGTAAAATGCACAAACCTCGGGCAAATCTACTCATTAAAATGGGGGAAAATGCAAATTTACAAAACACAGAATCCAAAAGAGGAAATAATTCACAAATCAACCGAGAAGTTTTTTTTTTTATTTAATAAAGACAGAAATTTGACAACAGGCAAATGGATATATTTCTGGGAAAAAGTGTTATAATGTGGGAACTCTGGAGATCTGCATGTCTTTTATTATTGATTTTTTTAAAGCTTTAAAATTTTTAAGCAAAAAAATCTTAGGGTGTATCTGTGCCAAGGGGCAGCCTGAGATGTAAACTTGGAGTCTCCCCGGTCTTTCCTGAACTTGCACCTGTCTCTGAGCACACACGACAATTTCCTAAAGTCCTCTGTACATGTGCTGCCTTTGAATATCCTAGTCCTTGAACAACTGGCTCCCCAAAAGTGGAGGAAAACAAGGCGTGCTTCCTTCAAACCCCCTGGAGGTTGCTTCACATGGAAGAGAAGGAGCTTAGGGCAACATGGTGATGGGGCGGCGGTGCCCTCCCCTCTGTGCTGTCTCCGTGACCAGAGCCAGCAATCCACAGTCGGGTCACAGACTCCTGATATTTGGAGAACAGAGTTTTTATTGCCCATGGTGGCTCTCACAAGCTGTGAGCAAGCTGCTTCAGGAATACACATACACCGACGGAATAACAAACATCAGAATAGAAGAAAAAGTCTCAACACCTGCTATAGCATGAGTTGGACCTTGAAGAATTATGCCGAAGGCACAGACATGACAGGAAAGGAGTGTGCGGTTCCACTTGCGGGAGGAACCTGGAATAGTGGGATGCAGAGAGCAGAAAGTAGCGTGGCACGGCAGAGGCGGGGCTGCGGGCGGGGATTAGAGTTCCATGGGCACAGAGTTGCACTTTGGGAAGATGAAAAGGTTCTGTGAAGATGGTGAGGATGGTTGCATAACCTTGTGAGTGTACCTAATGAATTATGCACTTAAAAATGGATAACATGGCTATGTTGATGTCATGTATATTTTACTACAATTTTTAAAAAAAATTAATGAAGTTTTACAAAGATTGGTGATGGCCAGAGGTTCAGAGATGAGCAGAGCAAGTCTTCTAGGTGATTCTATAATCCAAGACGTGACTCGTTTGCTAAAAACTACAGCTGTGTAACACAAGGATGAACCCTAATGTCAGCTTGGTCAATAATCATTTATCAAAAGATAAAGATAAAAATAAACAAAGACCCCAGGACAGCCAGGAGGGACACACAGACTGCTGTTCAGAGGCAGGTCCCATGTGGCCGGTCACAAAACCAACCAGGAGCTGTTGCAGCCCCGTGAGGCGGGATCTGCCCTTGGAGTGAATTTTGTCTGATCACTGGGAAAGTGTGGATGGTGTGGAGAAGCCTGAGCATGATGCTAACCTCTGCCCTGCACAAACATCAGTTCCTGGGGGTGCTAAACTAAAAAGGGAATGGAAAACGTGCAGTCTAGAAGGTGACACAGAAAAACGCCTTCATGGCCCTGGGAAAGAGGAAGGTTTCTTAACACCAACACACGACTACCGGCCATAAAGTGAAGATAAATTGGATTTCATTACAATTAAGGACTTCTAAGCATCAAACTAAGAGCTTCTTTCACTGAAGGTCAACTTTAAAAGAGCAAAATGGCCATAGACAAGGAGGGAACACATTTCAATGTGTCCGAGACATGTGTGGTTCATACACTACACAAATGACTCCAAAGTGGGCAGAAGACGTGAACAGACAGTTCATCAAGTCGGATATGAAGGTGCCCAGGGGCTGTGAGAGGTGCCCAACTTTATTAACCATCGTGTAAATGCATTTCACAACCACAAAGGACCACAACTATATTCTCACCCACATGGTTACAACTTTTAAAAAGTTGACCCTCCCAAGTGCTGGCGAGAATGGGCACCGCGCAGCAGAAATGCTCTGACAGCGCTTCTGGGAGCAGAGATAGGCACGCGGCTTCGGAAAGACACGCGGCTTCGTGGACATCACGGACTGAGGGCAAACATACCACACCCTAGGACCTGGCAGTTCTGCTCCTGCTCATATGCCCAACAGGCACGTATACATTTGTGTACCAAAACACACGCTGTCCATGGAAGCGGTGTTCTCATAGCCAAGTGCTGGAGACAGCCTGAGTGCCCCCAGAAGTAGACCAGGTGAAGGCGTCCTGGCAGGTTCTTACAGCAGGAAACTGCCAGGCGATGGACTAGACGTGTCAGGGCCATGCCCGCAATCCGGGGAGATCTCACAGATGGTCCAGGCGATGGAATATAGACTGTGTCACGGCCATGCGTGCAATCTGGGGAGATCTCACAGATGGTCCAGGTGATGGAATATAGACTGTTTCACGGCCATGCCCACAATCTGGGTAGATCTCACAGATGGTCCAGGCGATGGAATATAGACTGTGCCACGGCCATGCCCACAATCCAGGTAGATCTCACAGATGGTCCAGGTGAGGGAATAGACTATGCCATGGCCATGCCCGCAACCCAGGTGAATCTCACAGAGGGGCCAGGTGAGGGAATAGACTTTGCCACGGCCATGCCCTCAACCCGGGTGAATCTCACATATGGTCCAGGTGAGTAAATAGACTATTCCACGGCCATGCCCGCAACCCGGGTGAATCTCACAGATGGTCCAGGTGATGGAATATAGACTGTGCCACGGCCATCCCCGCAATCCGGGTGAATCTCACAGATATTCTTGCCGTGCCCAGGGGTCTCGGGTGATCTTAGTTAACCAGCTTACCCAGGGACAGCTTTTCCCCGTCAGTCTGGGTCAGTCACCAGATGTTTCTTTCGGAAGGGATTTTATGCTGTTCTGTAAGAGGAAGAAGCTCTGTTTAAGGTTCACGAAAGTTGCTGAGTGTGTCTCCAGGGCCACCTGGATGTTTAGATCCCCCTGTCATACAGACCCAGCAACCCCCAGACCAAACTGCTATGTGACACACTGCGCCAGCCCCAGGAGACGTCTGCCTGGGCCTGTGGCCGCCGTCAATGTCACGGCCACGGTCGGTCTGCTATACTCAACCACCAGGTACAAGGGCATCATCTGGAAGAAGACAGACTGGAAGGGGAGACTCCTGAATGACACAGCTGACAAATTCAGGGGAAATGTCTCTGGGGATACCGATAAAGATGGCAGCAACGTTTGGGTACAGCGGCCAGGGCGGACCCGGAGGGAGGGAGGCCTCTCGGGGTTATTCCGACCTTGGTCTGGGTAACACGACTACGTTTTCTTTTTACAAATCACTCATTAATTCATTCATTCGTTCAAGCCCCACACTTTGTTTTGTACTCTTTAATATTCATCTCCAAACTTAACAAAAAGATTATCTTAAGAGGAATAAGAAAATGCTACTAAGTTCACAAGGCGTATGAAAACCCAGAGAATTAAAGAGGCACCGTATTTGTTAGCTTAACTTATTAGATTTATAAGCACTATTTAAATGCTTGGAAGCTCTGTTTGCTAGTCAGGCAATTGAAATACAACAAAAGAGAAAATCAAACATATTACATATATTAATTTCATTTAAAATACGTAAGGGAATTTAATGTTCTAAGTTTATAATTGGGATCAAACATTCATCAAAGTTGAATCCAAAAGGGATAAAGAAGTTATTTTCGATGTGTGATTTTAATAAATCAAATCATAATTTTGAACACATAAGTTCCTCAGTGACTCTTGAATCATCTTTTCAGTGGACAAAAGCAGTTCTCCAGAATGTTGAAAATACCAGGTTGGCACATGTGGCACGGTCAACACAGCCCCTAGAAGAAAATAGACAAGGAATGTCAGATGGCATCATGCTTGCGATTCTAACCGTGTTGCCCTTGTTACAACGTTACGACTCTTGTCATCTGTCACCTGTGTGTCAGTCTGCTTTGTGTTGTTATAAAGGAACACCAAGCCTGGGTTACCTGTAAAGAAAGAGGTGTATCTGTGCTGCAGGCTGCACAAGCCGGGGCTGGGACCAGCACCTGCAGCTGGAGAGGACGTCTGGGAGCTTCGGGTCAAGGCCGAGGGTGAGGGGAGCAAGTGGCGGGCGAGCATGCAAGAGAAGGAGAAGGTTGTGGCAGCCTCTTTTGAACCACCAGCTCTCTCAGGAGCCCACAGGGAAGAGCTCTCACTCCCTTCACGTCGGGATCTGGCCCATACACTGACCCCCACCAGGCCCCGCCTCCAACACTGGGGAGCGAATTTCAACGTGAGGTTCAAGGACACAAATGTGCACGCTACACTACGCGTCAATACAATCTGCGTCACAGTCTTTCCTGTGGGTGGTACCTCTCGGCCCCCTGGCCCTCCTGTTCAGAGCCTGCAGTGGAGACACCCCGAACCATCAGGGTGACTCAGAGGGAACGGAGCCCTGTAGACCTGGGTTGCACTTTGATGTCCGGAACTGTCAGCTGGCAACTGTTTAAACCTCCACGCCTGAGCTCGTCTCTTGCAGCAGCGGGGGAGAATTAACACGACCTGCACGCACGTTGCCCGGCCTCTGCTCCTCTCCGTGGTTCTCCTTCTGTCCCTTCCTGTCCATCTCTCCTTTCCCTGGGACCCGCTGTCCACTTCAGAGTCCTGCCCGGGCAGCTCCCAGGGCTATTCCCCTGTCCTCACTGGGCAGGGGCGGCTCCTTGGAGCTCACACGAGTGGACACAGCCGCAATCATGCTCTCCCAGCAAAGAAGAATTCTCGTCTTCCCAATGGCTCCCAGCAGGAGGGCGGAGGAACAGCCCGGTAATTACACGGGGCTGCTGCAGACGGCATTATGGAATCTTCCAATTAAAGGTGTTTTAATTACTCCTTGTCCCACAGCTCCAGCCTGCTCTCCTGCCCTTCAGATAAGGAAGCTGGGAGAGCGTGCAAATGGGATTCATCCCAGGACGGGTCCTCTGAGGCCCACCTGAGCCCACTCCGCTTCCCGTTGGAATGTGCTTTAATTATGCTCCGCCAGTCACAGCAGTCCCCATCCAGGGAGGAAATCCCATAATCCCTTTAGTGACAATTAAAAGGGAGAATTTGCCTGTGCACCCTGCGCTCCAGACATCCCTGGCTGTTCTTTCTTCTCTCACTTTAATCCTGTTATCTGCTTCCTTGGGGCTCTTTATTACTTTCAAAACCTTATCGGGGAGGAAGTAAACAATCAGAATACCATGATGGTTATCTCGCAGGAGCTGGAACGTGTTCGCACCCAGAGGACTGCTTGGAAGGGTCCAGTCCAGGAATGGAGAGGAGGCTCGTGCCTTAGAAGGACCCCAGGGCCCAGATCACACATTAGAAACTGGTACTGCAACTAACAGTCAAGGGACCACCTGATGCCCCCAGGAAAGAAGAGCCAAGCCCAGCTTCCAAGGCCAAGCTCCAGATCTGTCTGCCCAGAGGGGTAGCCACCATTTGAAGATCTCAGTGTACTTTAAAAATTCATGACGAAGAAAGCTGGGGTGAGAGAAAGAGCTTGTTTACCTAAGAAGACACCAGCCCAGCAGAAGTCATCACTCAGGGACTCAGTCCTTCCGTCCGGACAGCCGTGCTTCTGACAGTGCTTCAGAGACAGCAAGGGGCTCCCAGGAGGAGGCCACAACTTCCTTTCTCGTTGGGGTCTCCAGGCCTGGGAGCGTGGGGGCAACGTGGGGTGGGCGAGGGCTGGGGTGCCTATTACCCAGGAGTGAGAAGTGACCTCCCGGGAGGGGAGGACGGAAACAAGCCCGTTCTGGAGCTGGCCGGTACTTCCCAGGGGCCTCTAAGTTACTGGGCGTCATCTGATCTGCTAAAACACAAGGTATGAAAAACATCCTAAGCAATTTTTAAGCAAAAATCCTGATGATTCTGATGTCAGAGACCCTGCCTAGGAGAACTACAGAAAGCAAAGGCAATGCTAAGTGACTGGAGGGGACCAAGCAACTGTTGGAAGGGGCTGGATGCAGCCCAGTTCCCATCACCACGCAAGTCCTGTATGTCAATCCTGTGGGGACAGTTTTACCAGCAGGAAGAAACTGCAGAGGCCCCACTCCTCAGGGGCCTGTGTGTTTCTCACCAGGTGAGAGCAGAGCCCTGCCTGGGGCCTAGGCCCGTCTCTGCAGCCGTCCTCAGCCTTCAGCACCTTCAGCACAGGTGAGACCACTCAGAGGGGCTGGTAGGGCCCCAGGAGAGGCCAGGCTGCTTGGGACAGGTGGGCTGCCTTCCTGTCTCCGGCATGGATGGATAAGAGCACTGGGGCTCATGTACTGAGAGCCAATTAGCTGGGGGGGAATTAGGTGGAAACTTGGAATAGAAAGAGAATGCCAGGGGGACCTGAACTGCCATTCTGAGTGCAGAATGCCCGGGGCATGGGAGCACCCATCTGTCCCAGGATGAACAGGATAGCCCAAGCTCCAAGTGCTGGCGTGGAGATTCAGGTTGCTTCCCCAGCCAGCCCAGAGTTTTGTAGCCTTCTAGGGCCCTTCCCTATCATTGTCTTTTCTGTGGCCTTGGCTCCAACCCAGCAGCTATTTAAAGTCTTTGTGATTCGGGGACTTTCCTACATTAATATTCATATGGCGCTATAATTATCCGTGACCCTTATTGAGTGTGGCTGGGCCAGGACTTGATGTGTAGACCTCGCGCGGCCTTCAGGGCACACCTGTGCTCTGTGCAAGACGATGTCCCCACCCCTCAGTGAGAAGCCCACACTCCAAGCCGGGGAAGGAGGGTGAGGCACGTTCCCAGCGGACAGAGCATCTGACTCCAGAACATGCCTAAGTTTTAAAAAAATTATTCACACCTTGGAAACAGGCAAAGGGATGACTTTCACCACCACAGTGGCCACAAAGAGCCCACACACCGGAGTTAATTCTTTGAGGATGTGCTTCTGTTTGCCTTGCTCTTTCCTATTGATTAGGGTTCAGACTCTGAAACCGCTTGTCAAGTGGTAGATGTCAGCCCAGCGGAGATGCAAATGACTTCTCCCTGGTAAAGAAGATAAACCCATGGGCTGGGACTTTTCTGCCCTGGAGGACACTACCCAGGTTTGCCTCTCATGTAGCAGCCTCATTTCCACCCACTTTTCCTGGCTTGCCCAACCAGCATCCGCTCCTCAAATTCTCCTTTGAATTGGTTTCACTATCCTGCCAGTTCCCACTGCAGCCAGGTAGGTTAATCTTTGACAAGCATTTGCTCTGTGTTCTTAGAAAGTCCTATTTTTAACTTCTAAAAATGATGTTTGGATTGCTCTTAGCCACTGCCATCCTTCTCCCCCAAGAGCCTCGGCTCCAATGCGAAGTCTGTTCCTCCTTGGAAGTCTGGTTTGAAGGCACCTGCTCTTTAAGCTCGCACCATCTGGCCTTCGCCCCGATGCCCCTCCACCCAAGTGGCACTTACCTCCAATTGCACCCCTATTCCCTATCAGGTATGTACCCCATCTCTTTCAGGTGTGCACCCCCATTCACCATCAGGTGTTTGCACCCCCATCTCTCTCCAAAGCTATGTGATGGAAGGATGGAGGGAGGGATCACAGTGGCTGAGAAGGACTTGCCAGGCCCTTCTTTTTTTTTTTTTTTGAGACAGAGTCTCACTTTGTTGTCCTTGGTGGAGTACTGTGACATCATAACTCACAGCAGCCTCAAACGCGTAGGCTCAAGTGATCTCTTGCCTCAGCCTCCCCAGGAGCTAGGACTATAGGCGCCCACCCCAGTGCCTGGCTATTTGTAGAGACAGGGTCTCACTCTAGCTCAAGCTGGTCTTGGACTCCTGAGCTCAGGTAATCCACCTGCCTCGGCCTCCCAGAGTGCTGGGATTACAGACGTGAGGCCCCAGCTGCTAGACCCTTCTTGTGTTGTTTCACAAAGCTTCACCTTAGCCTCTGACTCCTGAGTGACCTTGAGCAGACCTTTTCTCTCTGGATCCCAGTCTCTGACCTGTGAACTAAGGGAGTGGACAGGGTGTTATCAGATGCCTCCCCCATAATCAGGAGTCTCTGAATTATGTATGCCAAAAATTGATTCGCAGACAAATCTTTGAACATTCAGACACTCGATGACAGTAAGTTCAGAAAGAAACAATATTAATGATGTGAAATTCAAAAACAAAGCAAAAGCTTACCCGTCAAAATCAGAGTTATATTTGTCAGGAAGCTGCAGAAGCCAAAGCTGATGGGATGACATCATCTCATGTTTATTCATGGAGCAAGATCCAGTGGCAATGGACACCCCCTCCCTACCAGGGTTCCCCAGAAAGGCCAGAAACGGGAAACTGTGAGACCTGAGCAAAGCTTGGCCCCTCCACCTTTTCCTTCCTTGACGGGGCGAGGTGGCCTGTGCCAGCCTGGGCATCTGTCCTGGCAGGGTCCTGTGCATTGTGGACAGGGCACGGCATCCAGAACAGCTGGCCACCTGCCCCTGCAGGTGAGAGAAGAGACAGGAGCTAAGAGGCTGCCATCTCCCCTCGGGAGAGCAATTTGACAGTTTTGCCGAAGAAGGGAATTTTCCCTTTTCCTCCACCTGGGAACCTGGCTTTCTAATACCCAGAATGGGGCATCCATTCCCAATTCAATGCAGACTGACTTCCAGCCGCAGGAACCCTGTGGTTCCTTTCTATCAAATTTGCATGGCAATGATTGGAGACCACAGGGGATTGGGAGCCAATTTTTTAGCTGTGAGCTTATCAATGCAGGGGTCTGCTCAAAGTTAACTTCCCCTTGTCCCAGGAAAAGCACCTCCTCCTTCCCCATACCCAGTCTGATATCTACTTCAAAATGAAAAGAACAAAAGCTAATAAAAATCAGAAGGCTCACTGGACAGAATACTTAGCATCACTGTGGTGATCAAAAACGTGCAAGAATATCTCATGGAAGATGTGCAGGGAGCACAGATTAAGAAATTCTGTGCCTGAGAAACAGGCCGCTTTCTTCTTCAAAGCTCTGGCGTATCAAAGTGTCCCGGAGAAAGAGAAGTGGGTGGGAGATGGAAATAGGGTTTTGAAGATATGTGGATAATTCTCTTCTAGAAAGACAGAAAAGTGCCCTCCAAAGTGAGAAGGAGTTCTCCCAGTTACCTTCAGTGACAGAAGGTTCCAGAAGGCCAGGGCTGCAGCTTGTGGGCCCTGCCGTCACTGATCCCGAGAGAAAAGACTGAGGCAGGTGGGGAGGTGTCCTCCAATTCACATTCATCAGGACAGGGAGCGGATGTGCTGACAAGACCCCTCCCTCAGGCGTGGATGCTTTCTGGATGTGGGGTACAAGTCAAAGCAAGTCGAGAGCCAGCCCAGAAGCACTGCCTGAGCCCAGACCCCATGGGTCCCACAGGAGGCTGAGCCTGTACCAGGTGGGATACATGTGGCCCTCAGTATCCCCCACTCCACTCAGACCAATAATGCAAGGGGTAACAGTGTTCCCAGAGACACACAAGCCAGGGTGCTTCCTGGGTCCACCAGCCACCAGCCAGATGACCTTGAAGCTTATTTGACTTTCTTTCTCCACCTTCTGTTTTCATGAGTCGCCATGGGCAGGTAATACCTGGATTCACTACTAAAACACTCAGAAAGCATTCAGGAGTCCCCCACGATGCTCACACAATAAGAGGAACTGCAGACAAGGCCTACTGGCTCCTGGCGCCCATCCAGCAGACAAGAGGAGATGGCAGAGGAAGGACCCACAGGGCAGCTACTGTCCCCTGAAAAAGGGCTGCACCAAGTCTGGAGGCCGCCCATTACAGGGCTGCGCAGGCCGAGCCTGCCCTGGCTCACAATGATGCAGGAAGCCCAGGCTGGTCCCAAAGGGAGCAGCAGCCTGTGCAGGGCCCTGGAGACCTCCTGGACAGTCCATGGATATGGGCAACGCTAGTCGACCCAATGAGGCTCAATTTTCCCAAGTTCATGTGTATGTTTGCTATAATTCCAATCAAAATCTCATTAGATTTCTACAACCTGACAAAAAAGATACTCAAACTTACCTGGAAAAATAAATAGCCCGGAATACCCAAATATTATAGAAAAGGAGAATAAAGGAAGAGATTTTCAGGTCAAGCACCAGGTTGCATCATTCTCCAAAGCAATCATGGCAATATGGCAGCAGGGGCACAAGCACACAGGAAGGAGTGAACGTCTACAGACACATTCAGGAAAATGAAGAATCTCCAGGGCGTGAGATGGCTTATTTGAAATGTTGATGCATAAGCATTCAGGTAGAAACTTGAATTCAAAGTTTAGGCTCTTCTCAGAGCACAGAACAAAATAAACTTCAAAGGTTCAAAACTTTATAGGAAAAAATAAGAATCAAGAAATTTAGAGTAGAACAAAATATAAGATATTGTTTACCCCATTTCAAAGTAATCGAGGTCTTCAAGAGGAAAAAAGTAAACACATTCGTAGAAAAAAGATTTGTATGTTAAGCTTTTTAAAGATTAAAATAAATTTTACTAGAAAATTAACACAAATAGAATTCAGAGGGGGAAAAAACAAAAATAATATCTCATCCCAATACAGGGTGGCCATAAAGTTCACGTGCAATTTTAAACTGCCCATTATTTTAAATTGTATATGAAACTTTATGGCCAACCTGTATATGACTGTTAATGTCCTCACTACAGAAGGTGCTCTTAGAAAAACGAAGGGGCGGAGGCAAGATAGCCGACTGGAGCCAGCTTTCCACAGAGGCTCCCATCCAGAAGGGGAGTTAAAGGACAAAGTTAGCAAGTAAGCTGATGGTTTGGAGCTGAGCCAAGAGAGCAGGTTGAAGAACACACATCAGCCCTGCTGAGGTGAGCGCGACCCCAAGGATACAAATAAAGGGTACAAAATCCATCACCAAGTGGATGGGAGTCCCCTCCCGCATGAGAACAGCTCACAATATACGTTCTACAAACAAGTGAGCAGAGTTCAATTGTCCTCCCATTTTATCCCACGGGAGATACCCTCTAAAATCCGGACCTCCTTCACCTACTATTGTTCCATGGCACTCTCCTGCCAGGCATAAACCTGTATATATTCTCTACCTGCAATTCTAAACTCCCAGCACTCCCCTACACTCTCACCCTGAGGTCTGGAATCCTGTCCCCCATGGAGTCCAGATTCTTGGACATTGTCTGGAGAGGTGTGGACAGGGCATGGGCTCTTACAGGTTTGAGCTGATTCTGTGGCACAGGGGTAAGGAGAAAACGGTGGACTGAAGGAACCATAGGGGAAAGGGAGGCGGTGCCCCCCCGGCACAGAGCAGCAGCGGTAGCAGCAGGAACAATAGGGCTCACACCCCTGCGGATATTTTGGAAGGACACTCCCTATCTCTCTGGGGAACCAGAGAAAGCTGGGCATTTTCTCCAGTGGTAGACACTGGCCGAATAGATCTAGGATGGTAACATAGATCCCTTGAGCAAAGGGTACACCTGAGGTGAAATCGGTCTGGGCGGAGCATGGCGGAAGGGAGAATTGAAGACTCGTGCGCAGAAACAGCATACTCCCAGGGCGGAGCTGAGCCAGAGGACTGCTTTAGTTAGCCTAAGAAACACCCAGCCCTCAGGAGATCATAGATGAGACACAGGCAGCCAGGCCAAGGCTGGAACTCCAAGCCAAGTGTGAGCCACACCTGCCCCAACACAGACTGCAGGGGAAACAGAAACACCAGCTCTGGGCAGTGGCACAGACTGTGGCTGAGTCGCAGTTTCTACGAACTCAAACAGCACCTGGTCCACAGGGGAATATAGCCAGGACAAAATCACAAATTCTGTGCAAATATAAGTGTCAGCAACATCAATCGGGGTGGGGCTGAACTGAGTCACCTGCCCCAGCTTCCATTAACCACCCTAGGTTGTCAGGCCTCAGTTTCCCCTGCTGGATGGCGGCAGATTGCAGAGTCCTGGCTGAGGAGACATAAGATCTCCCTGTGACTCAGGCAGGTTCAAACACCATGGAGCATCTGCTCATTGGAGGGACCTGGTTCATAGTCCTGCGGGGTTACCAGTGACAGGGTGTGACAGAGGTGCAAGGTGAGGAAGGAAGCATCAACCTTCCCAGACTAATTCATTTGCTGGGGGGTCCTCCTGACTTCACAGAGCACCAGAACGAGTCATACTCAGCTGCCAGCAGACCCCTGCTATCTAGTTGCCGGAGACCTTTTGAACTCTCCCACTTGAGACCGGGTGCTGTCTGGGACAATAGATTCGGATCTCTCAGACTGGACCAATCACCCAAGGACTATCCAAAGTGGTACCCTGGGTGTGTGGTTGTGGGAAGGTTTGATTTTCCTTTTCTAGTTGTTACCCATGGGGGTCAGGGTGACTTAATTGCTGGTATTTCTCCACAGTCTGGCAAGGGGCTGGTGGTGCCTGACGAGGTGGCTATGGCACCCATCAGACGGGTGGGAGAGGTGGCTTCCCTTATTGCAACCTGCTCTCGTGAGCCAGTCCTTCGAGAGTGAGAGTGAGAACTCACTCTCAACAACCTAATCACCTCTTACAGATACCACCTGCCAACACCACAAAACCCCACGGGAGGGGGGCACACACCATGCTCACCCCCACAGAAATGGCTTTTCCTGAGCCCTTTGGCTGTATCAGGCCACCAATGAAGATGTTAATCAGGCTGTGTTGACATTCCCAGAGACACTTTGCACACCGAAGCAGAATTTTCAACAAGGTGCCTGTGAGGATTGACTCTTCTAACCCTCGGGACCCCCAAAACCAACCAGGTTCACCACCTTCACTGCCACCATCTAAAGGTCACCGTGTCTGTCATAATTTGTCACCGCCGTGCTACCACCAATCATCAGCCCCACCCGTCACCTCCAGGACCAAGGGGCGACTTCCGAGCACACTGTCTTCCGCCACCTGTCCCTTCCCCAATCTCTCCTCGCTTGTGAAAAAATAGAGAAGTAAAGTCTTCTCCCCTTTGGGTTTAAAATACTAGAACAAGAAGGCAATCCAGGGAGCTGGAATTCTGAGATCTTCAGCAAGATTTCCAAACATGCCAAACCTCTTTCCTTATGTCCCATCAGAAGCAACCATTCACTGAGAGAGAATTAGGGATTTTTATAGCTTAAATTTAAAAAAAAAAAGAAAACCATAGTAAATAGCAAAACCTTAAAAAACATCTTTTGGAGTTGTAAGAACGGGCATATTTTAAGTACAAAAAAATTTTTAAACATATGGATGCTGTTAATTTAGGAAGAAAGATTGATTCTATAAAAACTAAAGTTCCTACTAAAAAAAAAAGAGATAAAGTTCACGTTAGGAGAAGGAGAAATAGAAGCAGAGCAGAAATGGGTCTCAGAGGGTCTCAGACCTGTGGCCCCACTAAGGCACCCCATCTTGCTCTCCCCGCTCCCCGGGTCACACACAGCCAAGCGACCCCGCACCGAGGTCCTCCCTGAAGAATCTCTGTCCAAGAGCTGGAGGGCCGAGCTTCCCGTAAGCCGGGGTGAGCGGCCCCCCAGGTCGTGGGATGTTTTTTCCTGGTAGGAAGTCTGGGGCAGTCAGGGTGAGTGTGTCACATAGTAACTGTCCTCACCTCATGTGGGGTGATCAGTGGGTCAGCACAGCCAGCCAGGGGACGTGGAGGAAGGAAGGAAAACAGAGAGGACCAATAGCCAGCGAAGAGCTTGTTCTTCCCCACTCTCAGACCTACCCGGGAACTCACAGCACGGATGGGAGGGTGCAGAGCGTGGAGGGCCGGTGGCACCCCCGGGGCAGGGCCAGCCGGGAGAGGCCTGTGGCGGGTGGGGTCGGAGCAGGAGTAGAGGCGGAGAATGTCACCAAAGTGAACACCGCCCGGGAAGGGGCACAGGCAGGACACATGCTCCTGGAAAGGTCTGAGAGGCCACAGGGAGCAGCGCGGGTCACAGCCGAGCGAGCCCAGAGTTCAGGGCGATTAGAGAGGAAACTGCAGGCCTGAAAGAAGAGATTTGGCAGGACTGAAAAAGAGGAGCAAAGCCGTGTACGGACGTCATTCAAGAAACTTTCTCTGCAGGAAAAGAAAACTTGATTCTAAAGCCAAAATCTCTCACCATATTCCAAGAAAAAGAAAGAGAAAGACCAATCAATGCCAGGACACAGCCTAGTAGAACCACTGGGTTTAATAATCACTAACGAACCTGTGAGCATGCAGGGAATCAGACCAAGACGCTCATAAACAAGAAAATAAAAATTCCAACTAGCCTCGTTCTCCAAAGAATGATTCAATTCGAGGAGAAAAAAATGGCTATTTAATCTTTAAAGAATTTTTATTTTTTCAACTAAAAGCATTCAGAATCAAAGCAAGAAATTGGTATTTTTGAACATAAATAGGACTATAATTCTGGTGAGTATAGAGAGAATTTGCAGCAAAAGGATGGATATGAGAATTGAATATGCACCCCTGAAGTTTTGTCCTAAATCAGTGTGCCCTAATAGAGGGCACATATGTTAAATAATCTCATAGAATTAATATAAGTAATAAAGGTGATAGGGTAAGAGAGAGAAGATAGAAAGTGGAAAAAACAAATTCTAATGCTACCATATTCTATTACTGGGTTTAAAAAATAACATATAAGCTGATAAACATAATCAAAAGTATATAATTAAACATATCAAGCAAAAGAACAACCCCCCAGAAACACTAGGTCCGCAGAGCGTCAGAGATGGGTTCTGTAGAATCATCAGGAGTAAATCATTACTGTACTCTCTGGACTATTCCTGAGGATGGAGAAGGGAAAGAGCTCCCAGACTATTTTTGTAGAAACCAAAACACTAGAAAGGAAACACAAGAAGGACCATAAGAAATGACTCTCACTTACGATCTTCCACATAAAGTATATTAAATACACCCTAAGTCTCAGAAAACAGAACCAATAGCAAAATAAAAGAACCCACAACATGACAAAGCAGAGTTTATTTCAGAAATTCAGCAATGGTTCAGTATTTGGAGAATCAAACGACAAAACTTACTGTATTAATTGATCATAAGTGAGAAATCGTATGATTGATCCCAGAGATGCTCAAATCATTCCAGCATATTTAATTTCATTTTTGACAGGTTAAACTCTTAATAACAGAGTTGTTCATGAATACGAGTTTGACGCATTTTCATTCCTTTACATATTCATATTGACATGAAAAATCTCCAAGACAAATCATTAAATAGAGATGGATAAAGAAGATCAGGAGAGAAATGGGGTGACAGAGAGACGGGGTGTGTGTCTGTGTCTCTGTGTGCACATGGGTGAACTAACTTTGCAAATACAGGCAAGAATCAGGTGTCAAGGGGAGCCTTTTGGAGAAGAACTGGGGGACACAGATAAAAGAAAGACTTCTATTAAAACTTTACAAGCTTGGCTTTATAAATAATGATATTATTATGGAGCAGTGACTTCTGCCCCTGGGAGACACAGGCCTCGGGGATGGATAACTGGCAGGTTCAGGCCAGTGACGCTGCGTAACAACATCCCAAAGCCCAGGACAGCCGCCCACCACGATATGTACTTGATCCAACATCACTGTTGCCGAGGTCGAGAAACTCTGCCGTAGAGTGGTCATTTCTACCGCAGAGGTAACAGTGAGGCAGCTGAAGTGCAGAGAACTGAAATCAGAAAATCTAAAGCTTCCTCTGTCATTTATTGGGCATCTGACCTTGGGCAAATCAATCCCCACACCAAGCTTCACTCTTCCCTCCTATAACTGTGCAGCGATGGTGTGAAAATTAAATGATTCAATGCTGGGGAATGGCCGCGTAACTCTGACAGCGGCACTCTGCCGGCTGGGTGGGCGAGGAAGAAAGACGGGCCGTCAGGGCCCTGCCCTGGGCGCTCACCGTCTCCTGGAAGAGGTGACGAGTAAACAGAGAGTTTCAATGTGCATGCAGGTGATAAGACAGGGACAGGCTCGGGGATTGCAAGCAAGGTGGGGAGGCCGCTTCAGGAAGACATTGCAAATGAGGAGGGCTCGGCGGGCTGGGCCACGGGGCCATCGCCGCCTGCTTGGACGAAAGCAGTGAGGGCAGAGTCATCTGACTCATTGCCTGCCGATCATGCACAGGACCCGTTTTATATCCTGCGTTTGCCTGTAAACACACGGGTCATAAATATACATAGTTATGCATACATGTACACACAGGCACACTGTGGATAGGTGGGGGTTCATTTCCAGCCCCCCTCAACAAAGCAAATCTTGCAATAAAGTGAGATGCATGGTTTTTTTGTTTCCCAGTGAATACAAAACGTATATTGATACTGTCTCGTGATCTGTTAAGTGTGCAATAGTATTACACTAAAAATCTAATTAAAAATATTACCGGAAAATGCCGACGGACAGACGCAAGGTGAACACGTGCTGTTGAAAGAAACGCCGCCTCCGGGCTTGCTCGACGTGCAGTTGCCACAAACCTTCAATCTGTGAAGAACTTGACTTCTGTAAAGTGCCGTAAAGCAAAGCACAGTAAAACGCGGTGTGCCTGTGTGTGTATGTATAATATTTAACAATTTATGAGCTAATGCTTCCCTTTGCTACACATTAACTTTCACATGTGATATTCTGTTGAATGACTTTATTTGGGAAATGGTCATTAAGTCCTTTCCAATGACCTCAGACCCATCGATGAATCACAGGGTAAGCTTGGCAGGTGGCACTCCGTCCCCAGTGTGACAAGTGACTTTGCTGGAAATGAGAGGGGCACACAGGGCCTGGGGGGGCAGCATCTTCCTCGGCTCCCCAGCACCCCAAGTGCTGTCCTCTCTCCCCACCCTGCACCCCACAGCACGCCTGCTGCACGGTTTCACCCTGGGGTACACCCAAGGAGGGCCCCGGGGATAAATGCTCCCTTTCACCCGAATTTTCCTGCTTCTTCTCAAATGAAGCTGGAAGAGACTCTTTTCTGGCTGAAGCCAAGGACGGTGTCAAAAGAAGAAAGAGGAGGCTCCCGCCATGCCAGAAACACTTAAAGAAAAGCGGGAGGGGAGGTTGAAGAACTGAGGAGCCACAGTCTGAGGCAGAAGTTTGCCCCAAAGGTGCTTTGAACAAGGAAGAGCGACTGCTGCTCCCAGGAGCACAGGTGGAGGCCAGAGAAGCTGGCCCTCACCTGTACCCTTGGCCTGCACAGTGGCCTTGCGTCTGGAATGGAAGTGCGGGTGTGAGCCCAAAGAGCTGAGAGGGCCGCCCCTCCTTTGCCTCCCCCAGTCTCCCGTGGCACCTTGGCCACGCTCCACAAGGTTTCAGTTATGCTGACGATGCTATTGCATGGGGGGCACCTGACTGAAGTCCGCAACTGAGCTGGTCCACAGGTGTGGCCATGACACCACCAGCGAGAAGACGGAGGCCTCACAGGAGGCTTCTTGACGATTCCACCTCTCGGCAAATGTAGCGTCGTCTGCACAGAGGGTCAGATTCCTGAGATCTGTACTGTTGGAAAATGCTCCAAACAGTGAACAGCTTCCTGTAGCCCTTCAACAAGGTGAAATGAAGAGAACAAAACAACCACCTGTTCTGGGGAAGGCGGACGCACGGGAGGTGCTGGATGCGCCGGCAACGGGGAAGGCCAGACCAACAGGGTACTGGAAAGACCACTAAGGGGCCTTCCCTGGTTACTTTCGTAATCTGGCCGGATCGTAAGCAGTGACTGCTCTCAGATTGGAAAACCTTGAGATGGAGGAACTTGAGTTGTAGTTAGTTGGCTTAGATGTAGGTTTATACTCATTAAACAAGTGGATAATGTTTTTAAATAGCCTTTAAGTCCCCGAGTCATTTTTTGTCTTCCTGGGTGTCAGGACACAGTAGTAAATGATTTTAAGGTGCAAAGGTCTCTGTCCATAGAAGCGTTGATTTGTCGCTATAGCACACCAGTTTTTTTAACCAGTGTCATGACTTTCTTGGACACAAAAGCTGGACAATAATCCCTCCCTTATCTATGTTCAGGAGTTTAGGGTTATATGTGACTTTGAAGCAAGGCTGCAAGGCAGCTGAGTCTTGTTTGCCTGATTTTTTTTTGAGTGAGGAAACTACATTTGAACGCGCTAGCATGACTTTATTGGGGCTGCAGAGCTCCCCACTGGTGACCTGAAAGTGGACCCCACAGTTAACATTCAGACACGAAACTCTCAGCTGAGAGCAGCCCTGGGAAGTACCTTAAAATGTAATATTCAAAGACACTTAACATTAAAATATGTTCAATAAAGCCAGTAGAGAATATAGAGACCATCTAGACATCATCTTCATCAGACAGTGAAATTAAATTAGATTTCCCTGATAACCAGCTTTAGTGAGCCCATTTGCATTGTGAGAGTGAGATTAGAAAGGGAGTAATTTGGTAATGAAGCTGCCTGTAGAATCTCTGAGCGTGCATTTGGGCTCAAGTCAGTCTTCCATTTTAATTCAGAATCATAAAGTTTCAACTTTAATGTGGGCCTAGAGGTCATGCAGTCTAAAGCCCATATTCGAGTCTGAACCATCCAGATTCCTCCAAAATGGTTATCCGGCCTCCACGTGCACTGCCTGGGGGTGGGGGACCCATCGTTGCCCAGAGCATCCCGTGCAACACGAGTCTAACCCTGAGAGGTGGGGAAAATGGTCCCTGTGTCCAGACAAAATCCATCTTGCTCAAGCCACTTCTCTCCATGTTCTTTTGGCACACACAAAACCCAGCCATCTTCCACCTGTCAGCATCATCTACTTTCAAAGGTTGCATGCCTTCCCTGACTTTGACACCAGCCCTCTCCTGTCTCTGTCCATCTAACCTCTGTTTACCCCTCGATAGTTTTCCCTTGAAGAACGGGATCTGATACATTAGTTTGTTCTGGACAGGGAGATGGAGGTCAGGACAGGTGGGAAAACTTCCAAGAATGGGGGTACAGCCTGGGACGGAGCTGGGACTGGATGGGACTATGGAGTTCTGACCCAGAGAATCAGCCAAGGTCAAGTGGGTTGAGTCAAAGCCACACATTGCGGCCAAGTGTGGCTCTAGAGAAGGCTGAAATCCAGATAGGCGCTGTGGCTAAGACCAGGAGACCGTGAAGTCTCCTGAGGTCCTTGTGTCTCTGGGGGCTTGCAGGCCATCTCAGGCCAACAGCATCCTGGAAAGAGTCCCCTTTATGACTGGGCCCTCGCCTCTGCTCCTCAACCGCCACCAGGTCCAGCCCCTTCCTCACAATACTAACTTTGCCAGTTTAATTAAACACATAAAATGTATCTTGTTGAGATGGTCTAGTGGCCATTGCGGGGGGACAGGGCTAACATGGAGAAGGAGGGAACGAAGGTGGTGAGGAAGGCGAAGTAAGAAGAAGAGACGAAGATGATGAAGGGGGAGGAAGAAGAGGAGCTGGGTGCGATGAGGGTGATGAGGAAGAGACAGAGAAAATGAAGGAAAGGACAATGAAGGAGGAGAAGGGGGTGAAGGAGGAGAACCGCTGGAGGAGGAAGGGTCCGTTTCTAACCAATGCTTCTGTGCAACCGCAAACCGCCCCCAACCTGCACTCACTCGGGGGCTGGGGAGTGGTCACCACACACTCACGGAATGCCCTGAGTGGCCCTTGCTGGCCGGGACTCTGTGGTCCATTCAGGAGGCAGGGGAGACGCTCATCCCCCTGCCATTCCCTGCTCGGAGCAGGATTAGCTGGGCCCCTGAGGGAAGCTCATCTCGCCAGCAGAGCCAGCAGGAAAAATGAGCTTATGTTGATCTTTCTCCAAATAAATGCACATTATCTACACGTGTGGAAAAGATAGGCTGAGTATTTATGTGGCTACAAAGCCCAAACGCAAAGCTCGAGAGTGGATGCCCGCGTAACACTCGCAGACATTGTTCATCAGGACCGTCGATTAGTAGCCACTTGACTAAGGACAGTCTCGTCCTAAAGGAGAGAATAACAGCGTTCTCTGGTGCATCGTTGCTGTGTACAGGGACAGTACGCTTTTATCCCCCCAGGGAGCATTCCATAATCAGCTTCCGCGGGTGCTGACGCTGCCGATTCAATCCAGGGAGGAAGGGACCCAAGGACACACAGCCTTGAGGTCTCCCCTCCGTGTCAGGGGAGGCAGTGGGGTGCAGCCGGAGCTCTGAGATCGGGAACACAGGCTGGACAGACGCATCTCCTGGGGTGCAGAGGGGCATCGTGGATGGAGAAGCTGCCAGCATTTATTCAGCTGGGAGTTTTCTCCTCCGCAGTCAGGGGACTCAAGAGCTGGCACAGAAAGGACAGGACCTCTACAGGTTTATCAGGGACAGTGGTAGGAATTAGTGACACTCTGCCATCTACTAGCAGGGATGGCCGAGATGTTCCCCCGTACTGGACACCCACCACCCCCAAAGAGCCCTAACACCTTTGAGGGGTGGGGAGGATGCAGAGTCCGGGATGAAGAGAGCCGTCTGCCCGTGATGTGAGGTGGGCAGAGGTGGGAGAGTGCTCTCTTCTGCCCACAGATGCAGGAGCCATAGAGTCTGGGCTGGACCTTCCCAAACGTGTGGCCCTGACCGTGTCTGCGGTGGCGAGGGCACCTCTGGTGGAGGGAACAGCCGTGCTAGCTTGGCAGTGGGAGAGCTACAGTCCCAGCTCCAGGTTCCCCTGGGGACCTCAGGTCAGAGCCTTCCTGAGCCAGCATTGCTGCCTGGGGGTGCTCAGATTCCACCACCCCTCCCCGAGATCTCCTCCCTTGTAAAACGGGGTCATTGTGTCTACCGTGCAGCTTGAGGGACAGAAATAACGCACGGGGAGAACCCATCAGGAGAAAGACAGGACAGGGGGCGAGTACTCAGCGAGCCGGAGCTGCACACTTGGCGCGTGCTCAGCGAGCCGCAGGTGTGGAACAGCGGCGCTCCAGGAGCTGGAGGTGTGTGTACAGCGTGTGCTCAGAGAGCCAGAGGTGCACACACAAAGCCTACTCTCAGCGCGTGCTCAGCGAGCCGGAGGTGTGCATGGAATAGTACTGTCTTGTCAGCCACCCAGGATAGGGAGGAAACAACTGAAGCATGGAAAAATCTCCAGAAAGCTGAGGGAGGCGTATAAGTGCAAATCTGTGTTATTACCATTATTATTATTAGCTGCAATACCTTCGACATCATCGTCTTTAATACCAAATATCAGGTCATAAATAATAATAATATACATTATCCTCAGGAGAGCTGAGAGGAAATTATAGGGGGATTCCTGTGGATAAATTAGTTTCTTTCCAGAACACTGTGCTTAAGTTAGCATCATTGTGCGTCTACGGGCAGAAACATTCTTTAACCCAGTAGACACAGAGGGCGCCAAAAACACAGATACGCATTGTAAGAAAGGAAAGCACTGTATTAAAATTATAATACTCAATATATACCTTAACAAAAGATGAATACAAGTCACATTGAGCACCTTTGTAACTGTCAAAGGTAACTCAAGTCAGTTAAATTGAAGAGGCAAGCTGCCACCAGAGAAAACTCCCTGCCCAGGGCGTGGCACAGACGCCAGGCACCTGCCTGCAGGTTAGATCAACAGGCATTCCTGGGAAGTGTCTCCCGTCCTCACCCTGCCCGGTCAGGCTCCGAATCCTGACCCCTGCACAGTGCATAGAGTAACGTGGGGGCCTGCAGCAGGGAGAGGGGGCCTGGAGAGGTAAACGGGTGAGTCTCTGTTCCCAAAGGGTACTTGGCTGGAGGTGCCACGTGCCCCACGCTCACGGAGGGGGGTGTTTAAATCACCTTCACATCCAACTAAGGAGAGGGCCGTGGAGCCTGCCTGCTGGGGTCCCTGTGCTGGCCAGCCCCCGCCGTGCACACCTTCTGCCCAGGTTCCTGGGATCGATGCAGAAGCCAGCCGGGTGGCACAGCCCAGAGCACAGACCCGGCACAGCCCAGAGCACAGGCCTCCAGATCCCTGCAAGGCCGGCAAGGCACCAAATCCTTCCACCACAGTGTCCTGGACCCAATGCCTGTTTCTCAGCTTGAGGACAAAAGATGACATCGCCCATCAAGAATCTTTAAAAGCCAGACGCTGTCTCAAGGGCTCCCTCACTGCTCTGTTATTTCGTTGTGGCCCAAATCCCCCTCCCCACCTTGAGTCCCCTAAACTGTGGATGTAGGGAATGAACTGGACGCCCCCAAACTGAACCCCCACTCTGGCATTCAGGGGCTCTGTGGCAACGCCAGCTGCAGCCGCCCCCTCTGAGCCAGCTGAGGAGACCAAACTCCACTGAGGATGGAACAGCCCCGCTGGCTCGGCCACCTTCACAGTCCTCGTAAAGGGTCGTTCTCCAGCAGGCCCCTCCACACTTTGCTGTGCACCACCACACCTTACCCCACTCAGCACCGTGGCTGAACATCCTAACCCTTAACACCAGATGTAAGGATGCTCCTGAGGTCAGGAAGAGAGCAGGGATGATTCAACATATGCAGAAAACACACCCAACTCCTGTTCAAGCCTAGAACAGAGGTTCCCGCAGGACCGATTACAGCCGTGCTGCGCATTTCCACTCAGTGCCTCGGTTGGACGATTCCCTTCACCCTCGGCCCCTCATCCACAGTGAGAGGTGGGAAAACGGCAGGGACCATGTGCCAGGCATGGGGCCAGGTGCCCTCTCCAGCCCCCCAGGCAGGTGCCCTCCATCTTTGCCCCCACTGGCCAGCAGTGTGGCTCCCCTGCGCTCTTCCCCAAGTTGCTACCCAGCTCACAGTCTTGCCCTCCTACTAGTGACTCACACAGGGACCAATGATCAGCCACAGGTCTCAGGTCCCTTGACATCAGCCCCCTCGTGTTTGCTGGCCTGCCATTTTCCCTGGGCCGCTGCTTTCTCTCTTCCTGTGGGCTTCCCTGACCCCACCAGGAACAGCATCACTCCCCTTCTCTGAGCAGCTGGTGTACTTGGTACACACTCTGTCACTTCATGGGTGACCTCTGCACTGGCAGGGTCTGTTTACCAGGAGTCCCTCTGGGCAGGACATCACCTCCTCCCTGACAATGGAGGTTCTCTCCTTGACATTCCCAAGAGGGCACAGGCTCAAACCCCAAGTGCAGGCGACATCATTTGTCACTGATGTGCTGTGTGGCCTTGAGAAAGTTACTGGACTTGCCAGTGCCTCAGTGTCCTTGTCTTAAAATTGGTCCGATGACAGTCATCTCTCCCTGCTGGTGGGTGGAAGGTGCCCTGGGCCGAGTGGTAACCCTGAAAAAGGTACCTTGGGGACTGTGAATGTGACTTTGTTTGGGAAAAGCATGTTTGCCAATGTGATTCACTTAAGGATCTTGTGATAAAGAGGCAGACCCCAGATTGCCCAGGTTCAGGTGGGCCTTAAACACAGTCAGTGGTGTCCTTACAAAAGGGAGGGAGAGGGAGATTGGAGGCAGAGTCCACGGGAGGGTCAAAGCAGAGATCGGAGCAGTGTGGTCACAAGTCAGAGGACACGTGGAGCCCCCAGGAGCTGGAGGGAGGGAGGGTCCTTCCCAGAGCCTTCGGGGGAGCACAGCTCGAGACACCTGGATTTGGGGCTTCTGGCCCCCTGTGTGTGGTAATTATTTAGGGCAGTCTCATGAAACCTATTCAAAGCAGATAAATGCCTCATTAGACACAAAACTCCTGAAGGATGCCTGGCTGCTGGCCGCTTGTGTGCTTATTCACAGGTCTGGACAACAGTGCTCAGGCCTGTTCCAGAGGTGAGGCTGGCTGAGCTGCAGACCATGGGCGGCCACATTACAAGTCCAGCTTTGGGTTGGGGTGGAATCTTCTCTATGGACCATGTGGACCATGTTGGCTCCTACGGGAAGGCGGCGTTCCCCCAGGGCCTGGAGAGCCCCATGCAGAGGGGACACAGCAAAGTGTCAAGGGGAGGAGCCAGGGCTGCAGAGGAAGCTTCACGTCCTCCGGCCTCTCCCCCCACCCCATGGGGCCTCTGCCAGGCCTGTCACACAGGTGGGACCCTCATTGCAGCTCACTGAGGGTCACACGGCAGCTGGGATGGGAACCCCAGCCTGACGACACTGCCCAACTCTGCTTAGAGCTCTGGGTACAGTATCTTACTTAAGTACATAAATTTGATTTTCACTGGCAAGGGTTTAAAGGGGTTTTCTTTGAAAGAAAATTATACTGAAAAGGTATGAACACACTTTTATGACAGCTGAAAATATTCTTTGAAAAGCAGAGATCACCTTAGGCCCCTCACAGATTTTCCCCAGTTCCCTGGATATTTTGTACAAACATGTGAGGCTAGTACAGGAGTATTTCCACTATTGAGGGGTGTGTGGTGGGAGGGCCGCGTCCCCGTCTCAGTACCCAGCGCTGCACCTCCCTGGAGCGTGCAACCGTGCCCCTTACTGAAGTGTGGCCCAGCGTCCAGATCTACCTGAAAACGCCACCCCATGCCCCTCTCCCTGTGCCTGGCCAAGAAGAAGGAATGGCACCTCTGCTTGTTCTAGGAGAGACAATTTAAAACAACACTGGCAGAACAAAACCCCAGCCTAATACCTTTCCAAAAAACACGTTGTCTTGTGTATGCGCAGCTGCCGAGAGTCCAACAGCTATTCCCCAGACAGCCCAGTGCAGAGCACGGCTATTTTTAGACTGTATCGCACCTCAGAGTCTGTACAGAGAAGACGCCGTGCCAAGCAGACCCGCTCTTCCTCCCTCCAGCAGCCACTCAGACAGACGCAGAAGGAGCAGCCCGCCTGTATTTTTCCTAATGTATCAGATTCCAGCAACAATATGCCATTCTCCTTGAATTCCTTTCAAGTGTCTGGTACACATTCATACCTCTTGATAACTATTATTACAGCACCCAGCTAAGTCCAATGCCAAATGACAGAATGGAAACTAGAAAAAATAACCATCATGTGCACTTAACTTTGTGGGCAGAACGTCACTACATCTGGATGTTTGAGGGCCCTTCCATGCGTGACGGCGTTTTCAGTTTTCACTGGGATGTTTGGCATCAAGTGGAATATTCACACCCAAAATAACATTTACATGGGTAAGTGAAAAAGCTCTTTACTTTATAAAGTAAAAAGCACTGACACTTTTGAAATGTTGGAACAAATGTACAATTTTTCTGGGCATAAGATACACTTGCTAGCAAATGTTCATTTTTGTTAACTTCATCACCTTCATCACCTTCAGCATCAATCTATCATCAACATCGCCATTATCACTGTCAACGTCACCATCACCACCATTGCTAAAATCACCAACACCATCATCATCACCATTATCACCAAAACCACCCTCATCATCTCCATCTCCTCCACCCTCATCACCACCATCATCATCATCATCACCATCACTGTCATCCTCACCATCATCATTACTGGCACCATTGCAACATCACCATTATCACCACAACCACCATTGTCACCATCACCATTATCACCACAACCACCCTCATCATCTCCATCATCTCCATCATTACCACCACCATCATCATCATCACTGTTGTCATCGCCATCATCATTACTGACACCATTGTCGTCATCACCATTATCACCAAAACCACCCTCATCACCTCCATCACCTCCACCCTCATCACCACCATCATCATCATCACCATCACTGTCATCGTCACCATCATCATTACTGGCACCATTGCAACATCACCATTATCACCACAACCACCCTCATCATCTCCATCACCTCCATCGTCACCACCACCATCATCATCATCACTGTTGTCATCACCATCATCATTACTGACACCATCATCAACATCACCATTATCACCCTACCACTCTCATCATCTCCATCACCTCCACCATCATCACCATCATTATCATCACCGCCATCACCATTACCATCTGTGAACTTGACTTTGTGGGAAGAACATCACTACATCTGGATGTTTGAGCACACTCCCCCATCCATCACCATCATCATCATCATCACCATCATCATTACTCGCACCATGGCCAACATCACCATTATCACCCAACCACCCTCATCATCACCATCATCATTACTGGCACCATGATCAACATCACCATTATCACCACAACCACTCTCTTCATCTCCATCATCACCACCATCACCATCATGTGCACTTGACTTTGTGGGCAGAACGTCACTACCTCTGGATGTGTGAAGGCACTTCCACCATCCATGATCATCATCATGATCATCATAATCACCCTCAGCATCTCTGTCATCATCTCCACAATCACCTCTACCAGGATTATTCTCATCAGCATCTTTATCATCATCACAATTATTGGCACCATCATCATCATCACCATTATCACCACAATCACACTCATCATCTCCATCATCATCATGATCTCCATAATCTCCACCACCATGGTCATTATTGTCACTTTCATCGCCACCACTGCCATGTCATCTCATCATTGTGAGCTGTCATTCCTATCTGTAACCTTTTGCTAAGCATCCCCTGGATACCAGCCCTATGCTCAGGACATCCCCTGTATTATGTCTAATCCTCACAGCAACCCTGCATCATGAGCACTGGATCCTGTTCATTTATCTAGTTTTCAAAGAAGGCTTAGAAAAGTGAAAGTGACTTTTTGAAACTGAGCAGCTGTGGATGACAGGACTGAACCTACCTCTCTGAAACTCCCCAGTCCCTTCTGTGACATCAACTTATGTTTTAATAAGCTAAATTGTCTCAAAATCATGGGGCTTGGTGACAACAGGGGATTTCAGCAGCCCACTTGCTGCCCCCTTGTGTGGCTGAGGAAACGGCTCCTCCTCTGGGCTTCTTGACCAGCCCTGCCAGTGTGTCCCCCACCCACTGACCTAGACTCCCATGAACGTCCCTATGAAGCCATGCCTGGCCACTCTGTGGGCAGCCACAGACCACAGACCCTCTGTTTCCTGGGTGGGCACCCCTTTGTGGGTGCTGAGTACGTGTCTACTGGCTTGAGGATCCTGTTGACCTATTCCCAGTAAGGACCATGCTTCGTGTGAGGAAGCAGGTTGCTTCTGAGCCAGGAAGAGCCGAGTCCACCATTGATGGAGCTCCACCATCGAGTGGCAGTGGCCTTGTAGGGCCTTCCACATCTGGGACATCTGGAGCCAACCTGCACCCTCCCTCATCATCAAGCCCCCCCCCCCCGATCCTCAGGCCCTCAGCCCTCCACCAAGGCTTATGGGTTTTACCACTCAAATGTTTTGCAAACTCATCCTTTTCTTTCTCCAGTTTCCCTTAATGTCACCTTTTCGAAATGCAGATACCATTCCCAAACCTGCACCTCACTTGGTCATCCCCTTTGTGGAATTGACCCTGCCCTGTGCCCAGTGGTTTATGGAAAACAAAGAGCACCTGGACCCTTGGGACTGCCCTGACATTCCCACTCCCTACCAGAGCCCTGTACGCAGAGCCAGAGCTCAGCGTGAACACGCGCCCTGGGCCCTGGACCTCATGCCTTAGCCCGCACTCACATCTGCAGCAGCTCCTGCCTGACTTTCCATCCTGCACTCCACCTCGGCCTCCACCTTGTTTGACCCTGTCACATTTAACCCCTGCAGGGAATTCCCAGGCAGGCCAGATCCCAGGTGGTGAGAGCGATATCCAAGGCCCCTCCTATCTCTTCCCATCTGTCCACCCTGTGTCGGCCACCTGTTCCTCCAGCAAACCACACACAGTCCTCCAAGGCTCAGCTGGGCAGCATGGAGGCTATTCCATGCCCTGCCTGCCAGCCTGGCCCCCCTGTCCCCCACGGCCCCTCTCTGAGTGGTCAGGACACACACCTGTGTGCTGTGTGTCCCTTTCTCTGTCTCTTCCCACCTCCTCCTGGGAAGGAAGCACCAGGCCTTCACTCTTCGCCAAGTCCCAACACCAAGGACAGCACCTGGCCTCTGCAGGAGTTGGTGCAAATACTCCAGGCAAGGAATCAGGACACAAAACATCCCCCAAAGTCCTCTCAGGTCACCGTGAGCTCATACAGGGATGTCTGCCCCGAAGAGGCAATGTGCAGTCCCAAGCCGGCCACCTGCGTGAGCACACAGCCACCCAGCAGGCTGGAAAGACGACCACCCAAACACGCCGTGCTTTACAAATCAGTTACCACATGGCATGCTTCCTATAGCATCTGAGACGGCACTCATTTTTATAGTGTACAGAAGGAACACTGTGGCAGAGGTGACAATTCACTCAAGGTGACATCCAGCAGGAATGTGAAGATGAACCTGGACTCGTGGCAGCTTCAGCCTGAAGTCCAGCCATCCTCCTCCCCAAGCACCACTCAGCACACGTCGTCTCCTTCCCAGACTGTCCCGTGGGCACCAGGAGACAGGCTGTGCACAGCCCTGCCCAAGCCACCCTATTGCCCAGAGGTCCTTGTTCCTGTGGGTGCAAACCTCTAGGCAGCAGCCTTGCTGGCAAGGGCAGGGCCTTCCTGCCACTCTTGGGCCTCCCGTACCAATGGAGCACACAGGTTTTGCTTGAGAAGCTTCTGGCATCTTCCCCCTAGTCCCACCCTTGGCCTGCTGGTGGGTCTGGGGTTGCTGCATCCACCCTGGGAGAGCACCCATGCTCCAGCACCCAGGTGCCCAGCTCACAGGCACCACCATTTCTTCCATACAGACAGTGCCCTTGGAAGAAGGGAGACGGGTGGTCCCGACAAGCCCTGAGGTCGGTGATGACAGGACTTCAGCAGTCCTCCTCTGCCGACTCACACCCCCACCTGGGAGGCCTTCACGTCAGACACTTTGCTCACCAACTTCGACAGAGGAGCAGGTTTCACCCGCACAGCACGCCCGTAGAGAGTGTGAGGACAGACGTGTCCGTGGTCCCTGGCAACATGCCCACGCCATAGCATACCATCTCGTGGAAGCTTTTGCGTGCTGAAAGTGCAGGCTCTGGAGCGTGAGCGCTTGAACCGGACTCCCACCGTGCAGCCTCGGACAGGATGATGATGACGACAGTGACGGTGACCCGTCCTCTGTGCCCCACTCCGCGTTGTGAACGAGCAGCTGTGTAAGGACCGACCTCCAGGGGTGGCACAGTGACTGAGCAGGTAGCTCACGTGAAATGTTCAGGAGGACACCGACCACCTGGGGAGCACGCATGCCGGCTATGAACACTTTCTCCTCGAGGGCCAAGACTGTGGGTCCCTGCGTTAAGGTGCACGCAGAGCTCCATAAACAGAGAACCAGAAGTTGAGCCCCTGTCTTTGGAGAGCTGTCCCTCTTCCCTTCTCCGATTCTTCAGACTGTAGACCCAAGAGACCATGCTAGAAAAGCCTTTGTAAAAAGGCTCGGAAATTTCAAGTACAGCAATGTCAGAAAAACACAATGGGGTGGGAAAAGGCAATATAAATGTATTTCCAAAAAAATGTGGTCCCTATCATGGAACGGGGGTGTCCCTGCACGTTTGCTGAGGGTGGTGACAGGAGGGTGGGCATAGAACAGTAACCCACAAACTCCTGGCCCTGGCATCAGCCCTGCTCCTCTGAAATAGTCACGGCTACAGGAGAGCTTGCTAAGATCGATCCCCTGCCTCCCTCTGAGCTGCTCACACTGGCCCCAAGACCCCTCCGCCAGCCAGCTGGGGGAGCAGGCCCTGCCTTCGGCTATGAAGCAGGATGGGTCCAGAAGCAGCCACATGTAGGGATCTTCTGTCCAGCACTGCAACCTTGCCCAGAGGACACATAGCCACTAATTTTCCTCAAATCCAGCTGTTCTACCATCCATCCGCAGGCCATGGGCTTTGTGGCACACAGGGTCTCCCACCCCAGTGCCAGGCCAACTGCACACTCATCGCTATCACTGAGTGACTGTTCCCAGGGCTCCTCCAGCACCTGCCCCTGATGCCCGCTGCAGGTGTGCACTAGGGATGGGGCACCTGCTCCCCAGTGGGGGTGTGCACCTGCCGGGGCTTTTTCTGTGATGTGACATGTTCTCCTCTGGCTAGAAGGAGGCAAGCTCTTCTCGTTAATCCTTTCCAGCTTCTGCATTTAAATAAATAGGAAGATAATTGGCAGAGAGACAGTGATAGAAGATGGGTGGATAGATGGATGGGCATAGCTGAGAGTCAGGTGATAACCATGATACAGATAGTAAGGGGGATGATAGATGGACAGACAGACAGACAGACCCAGACATGCTGATACAGATAGTAAGGGGGATGATAGATAGACAGACAGACAGACAGACAGACCCAGACAAGCTGATACAGATAGTAAGGGGGATGATAGATGGACAGACAGACAGACAGACCCAGACAAGCTGATACAGATAGTAAGGGGGATGATAGATGGACAGACAGATGGACAGACCCAGACAAGCTGATACAGATACACAGAGGGGATGATAGATGGACAGACAGACAGACAGAACCAGACATGCTGATACAGATAGTAAGGGGGCTGATAGATGGACAGACAGACAGACAGACCCAGACATGCACGTACCAGTAGACAAACCGGGTGGCTCTTGGCTCTGTGTGCCTCCCCCCCACACACACCCACCTTATCACCATTGAATGATCTCAGTGCCTGTGCCTGAGTCCACGTCCCCCATCTGCACATTTCTGACCCAGCCTACGCTGGCCCCTGTCCCTTCATCTACGGAACTCGCTGTCAAGATGGCCCCATGAGCTCTGAATTTCAAACCCTAGGGTTCCTTTCACATCCACAGGGATGGCCCCTCCTGCCACCTGCTTCTCCACACACCGGCTTTCGTGAGTAAGTTTGGGGTGATCTGTTTACACACGGAAGGTGGCTGACCGTTGGGGTTACAGCCATGGTAGCTATTGCTGCTTTTCCTTTGTATTTTTTTTGTATTTTTAACTGAATTTCTTCTTCTGAGATAAATACAGAGTCACATGAAGTTGTAGGAAAAAGCATTGCGTGATCTCAGTACCCTTCACCTTGATTCCCCCTCGGCAGTGTGGGGCGCTGAGGCTGCATGGGGTGCTGAAGCCACAGAGGACGGCGCTCAGCTCTGAGCTGTGATGAACGAAGCAGCATCAAGCTTCTTGCACGGTTTCTGCTCGAATGTAAACGCGGGAGGTGAACTGCCGGTTGATGTTGGTTACCGGCTTAGGCTTTAGTTTTCCGGAGAGGCTGTACCATGGTCCCTTCCTGTCAGCGGTGTGTGAGTGACCCTTTTCCCCTGCGTCCTCTCCAGCACTGGTGCCATCCCTATCTTCTATCTTCGCCGTTCTGGTAGGTATGCAGGGACACAGCGCTGTGGCTGTAATGTGCATTTTCCCTGTGGTCACCGACGCTGAACATCTCTCCCTGTATTAATTTGCCACCTGCACGTCCTCTATTGTGAATTATCTTTTCATGTCATTTGCCCATTTTGGATTTTTCAATGGTAAATTTCAAGATTTCTCTGTACACTCTACAACTCCGTCCTTCACCGGGATGTAACTTGCAAACATTCGTTCCCTCCTGCGTTGTGGTTTTTCCTCTCACGCTTTGTTAGCAGGTCCTTTCCCAAAGCAGGAGTGTTTCATCTTGATGAGATTCATTTCATCAGCTTTTTCTACTGTGAATTGTGCTTTTAACGTTAAGTCTGAGAACTCTTTCCTTGCCTTGCCCTCAGCACCTAGGATTTCCTCTCATCTTTTTTTCTGAAAGTTTTATAGTTTCACTTTTTACACTTCAGACTATTATCCATTTCAAGTTAATTTTTACATAAAAAGTGAGAATTAGATCAATGTGTTTTGTTATGCTTTTGTTTTTGTGTGTGAATGTACCGTCACACTGGCACCATTTGTTGAAAGGGTTATCTTTCTTCTGTTAAATTACTTCTGCACTTTTTTTGTCAAAAATGAGCTTAACATATTTGTGTGGGTTTACTTACAGATCCCTTGTTCTGTTCCATTGATACAGGACTCTGCCAATCCCGCATAGTCTCACCTAGGAAAAGTCTTGCGATCAGGTGAGAACGTGAAAAGACGCAATTCACAGAGCAAAAGGCAATGTAAGGGTTGGGAGAAGATAGACGCAAGTCGTGGGCTGATAAAAGTTAATATCCAGAATATATTTTAAGAATTCCTTGTGTTATGATTGGGTTATAGCCTTCATATGAAAGTGATAAATTAGCTTCATAGTAGGGCTGTATACATTGGATACTTTTTCTTCCATTCTTGAGACACTTTGCTAAGAAGAATGTAGATAAATCTAATCTTTTAGGGAAAATTAAAACTTTTCTTTTAATTTTAGAAGCATAGAATCATTAACTTAATATTTTTTCTCTTAATATTTTTTCGTCTGAAGTCCAGCCTGCCCATGCCTACTCATGTTCTGCAGGAAAATAGTGGCAGAATCAAATTTATCAAACAAATTAATTTTCCACAAGTAGGAAAATTGTGATGAGGCTACTGTGATATGCTACCACTGAAATACTGTGGTTCCTGGTTTCAGTGTGTCAAGACAGCTGCTCTCCACCTGTGGACACACTGTGGCTTCATGTTAGCGAGATCTTCTTTTTGCTGCCTTATTTCTCATCACTGGATATCCACCCTCTTCTTTGCAGTCTATGTCTTTGTGCATCTTGGCAATGTTGTGTTCCTCTGCCTCATCAAGGATAAACAAAGTCTTTCATCAGCCAGGTACTACTTCCTTGCCATCCTGGCAGGCATAGACATGCTGGTGATATTGACCATTTGCCTACTGCTGTGGGAATCTTGACTGTGAATCACAGGGCATCAGCCATGCAGGCTGTTTCTTGAAAGCCTACTTATTTTACTACCTTTATGTTTTAGAAGGATTGAATGCACTCTTTTAAGGGCCTATGATTTTTTTCTTTACCAATTGCAATTCTTGGAAATATGCTTCCATTCTTTGCATTACTCAAATGGTAAGCTTAGCAGTGGAGTGGGAGTTTTTCTGAGGGGTTTTATATCCCCATGCCTTCAATCTTGGGTATGTTTCTCATTTTCATATTACCGCTCTCTTGTTCTAGTCAATGTATTTGATTGCACCAAGAAGTTTTGGAACTTACCTGGGATGATATCTTTCAACATACTTTACTCTGTAATTATAATTTATTTTACAGTCCTCTTAGACTCTCTGATCATCTTCTTCTACTATACCCTAATTCTGATGACTGTCATGGACACTGCCTCTGGTGAAGAGAGATCCAACGCCCTCAACACCTGTATCTCCCACACTGGTTGTGTCCTCCACTTCTAAGGCGTGGGGATTGGTTTGAAAATCAGCAACAGGTTTGGGAAGTTTATGTCAGAGATGTTCCACACTGTCACTAACTATGTCTACTTCCCCTTTCTTCCTTTAATGAATCCTATCATCTATACCATCAAGACCAACAAAATCCAATAAGGATATATCTATCTTTTATCTCAATGCAGTGGAAGTTAATCATGGATCTGGAGACTTAGACACAGACACAGAGGAAAAGACAATGAAAAACTAAAGCCCTGACTCCTCTCTAAGCAAAGAGATAACTTAAGTAGTGTCTTTCTGGGAAATTTTTCCTGACCTCAGAGATATAGCTGATGCATTTTCCATAGTGGACTAAAAATACTAACATTCATGCTGTGATGATTATCCCATGTAATTCATAATCAATATTTTCTTTCTTGTACTCACTAGATTTTTTTTTAAATTTTTATTAAATCATAATTGTGTACATTGGTGCAATCATGGGGCACAATGTGCTGACTT
>CAUYRH010075858.1:0-68865 GCA_963574655.1 Perodicticus potto | reverse complement strand
CCTGAGCTGGCGGGTTTGAATCCAGCCCGGGCCCGCCAAGCAACAATGACAGCTGCAACCAAAAAATGGCCGGGCGTTGTGGCGGGCGCCTGTAGTCCCAGCTACTTGGGAGGCAGAGGCAGGAGACTCGCTTAAGCCCAGGAACTGGATGTTGCCGTGAGCTGTGATGCCACAGCACTCTAACCAGGGTGACAGCTTGAGGCTCTGTCTCCAAAAAAAATGCCACAATGAGCCAGGTCATGCCACTCCCAGCACTCTAGGAAGCCAAGGTGGGAGGAATGCTTGAGTTCAGGACTTCAAGACCAGCCTGAGCAAGAGTGAGACCCCCACCTCTACTAAAAATAGAAAAAATTAGCCAGGTGCTATGACAGGCACCTGTAGTCCCGGGTACTTGGGAGGCTGATGCACAAGCTTGAGCCCAGACATTTGAGGTTGCTGTGAGTTAGACTGATGCCCCAGCACTCTAGTCTGAGCAACAGAGTAAGACAAAATTAAATGCCACAATGACTAAAGCTGTGAGTGTATTATTTCAAAAGTTATACAGATGTACTTTTAGAACAGATTTCCCAAAAATGTAATTGCTAAGTTAAAGGACAAATTAATCCATCTTTAATTTTGCTAGATAGAACCAAATTCTCCTCCTTAGGGACTGTATCCTTCTACACTTCTACCAGTGGCTTATCAGTGTGTCTCTTTCTCTAGAGTTTTGGCAACGAAGCTTGCTCTCAAACTTTGGATGTTTGGCAACACAATAAGAAATTCCGCTTCAATGTAATGTAATTCATCTTTCTTTTTTGAGTAAGCTGAGAATGTTTTACTATTTTTAAGGTCATTTGCATGATTTTTATTAACTATTCATGTCTTGGGCTCACTCTTCTACTGGATTTGTGGCTTTTTATTTCTAGGAACATACAGATACATATAGACATTTGTTATTTATATTATATTATATATTATGTTATACATATGATTACCTTTTTCCTAGGTGTGAAATGAAAATATTTGTCCAATAGATCATTTGTCTTTGGTCTTGCTTTATGGTATTTGGGTCATGAAATATTTTTAGTTATGTAATAGGCCAGGTGTTGTGGCAGGTGCCTGTAGTCCCAGTTTCTCAGGAAGCTGAGGCAACAGAATCATTTGAGCCCAAGAGTTTGAGGTTACTGTGAGCTGTGACGCCACAGCACTCTACCAAGGGTGACAAAGTTAGACTTTGTCTCAAAAAAAAGAATCAATTTGTCTAAATAAAAAACCAAATTGAAAAATTAACTTAGCATTTTTATTAGAACTATGTTAAATTTACAGATTCACTGAGTTTATCTTTCACTTGTGCATGTCTATTTTGTGTCTTTGGGGCATAGTGTGATTTTTTGCTCACAGCAACCTCAAACTCTGAGCTTAAGTGATCCACCCACGTTGCTTCCCAGAATGCAAGGATTGCAAGCCAGACCCACCTTGCCTGGCCCATATTATGTTTTCCTCATAGGTTTTATGTATTTCTTTTTAACTTTACACTTAGACATTTTGGGTTTTTTTTTTTTTTCCGTTTTTTGTTGTTGTTGTTTGTTTATTTGTTTGAGACAGAGTCTCACTTTGTCACCCTCAGTAGAGTGCCATAGCATCATAGCTCACAGCAACCTCCAAATCTTGGGCTCAAGCTATCCTCTTGCCTCAGCCTCCAAAGTAGCTGGGGACTACAGGTGCCTGCCATAACATCTAGCTATTTTTAGAGACAGTGTCTTACTCTTCTTGCTCAGGCTGTTCTCCAATTCTTTTTTTTTTTTTTTTTTTTTGAGACAGAGCCTCAAGCTGTCGCCCTGGATAGAGTGCCATGGCATCACAGCTCACAGCAACCTCCAATTCCTGGGCTCAAGCGAGTCTCTTGCCTCCACCTCCCAAGTAGCTGGGACCACAGGTGCCCACCACAACCCCCAGCCGTTTTTGGTTGCAGCCGTCATTGTTGTTTGGCAGGCTGGGCTGAATTCGAACCTGCCAGCTCAGGTGTACATGACTGGCGCCCTAGCCCGTTGAGCCACAGGCACCGAGCCTGGTCTCCAATTCTTAAGCTCAAGTAATCCACCTGCCTTGGCCTCCCAGAGTGCTGGGATTATAGGTGTGAGCCACAGCAACTGACCTACCTAGGTATTTTGTAATTATGGTTAGCATTGCAAATTTAATCTTAATGTTCTCTTCTATATGATTTTCTACTTGATTATTCTTCATATCTATGAAGCCTATTGATTTCTTTCTTTTTTTTTTTTTTTTTGAGACAGAGTTTCGCTTTGTCATCCTCGGTAGAGTACTGTGGCGTCAGAGCTCACAACAACCTCCAACTCCTGGGCTTAGGCGATTCTCATGCCTCAGCCTCCCCGGTAGCTGGTACAGGTGCCCACCACAACGTCCGGCTATTTTTTTGTTGCCGTTAGGTCAGGACTGGGTTCAAACCTGCCACCCTACATGGGGCCAGCGCCCTAGCCACTGAGCCACAGGTGCCACCCGAAGTCTATTGATTTCTATATATTGTTTGTATATCATGCTATCATACAGAATCATTTGTTGTTGTTGTTGTTGCAATAGTTTTTCCTTTGATTTGCTTCCATTTTCTGAATATAGCATTATATCATCTACAATTCTCTTACACCTAATAGCATTCGCTTATAAAAATGCACTGGCATGGCTCGGCACCCGTAGCCAGTGGTTATGGCACTGGTTACGGTGCCAGCCACATGCACAAAGGCTGGTGGATTGGTGCCCGCCCCGGGCCAGCTAAACAACAATGACAAATGCAACAGAAACATAGCCAGATGTTGTGGCAGGAGCCTGTAGTCCCAGCTACTTGGGAGGCTGAGGCAAGAGAATTGCCTAAACCCAAAAGTTGGAGGTTGCTGTGAGCTGTCACGCCATAGCACTCTACCGAGGGTGACATAATGAAACTCTGTCTCAAAAAAAAAAAAAGCATTGGTATAGACCTCCAACACTATCTTAAATGTTACAGTAATGGTGTATATCCTTATCTTGTTTCAGACATTAGCAGAAATGCCTCCAGTATATTCCCACGAAAACAGTCAGATGCTAATCAACAAGATGCTTTGTGAGGATGGAGCCTGTGACTCAGTGGGTAGGGCACTGGCCCTATGTAACGAGGGTGGCAGGTTCAAGCCTGGCCCTGGCCAAACTGTAACAAAAAAAAAAATAGCTTGGTGTTGTGGCGAGCACCTGTAGTCCCAGCTACCGGGGAGGCTGAGGCATGAGAATCACCTAAGCCCAGGAGTTGGAGGTTGCTGTGAGCTGTGATGCCACGGCACTCTACCAAGGGTGATAAAGTGAGACTCTGTCTCTTAAAAAAGAAAAAAAAACAAAAAACAAAAAGACAAGATGCTTTGTGATGTCAAGAAAACATTCTCTCCCTCCTTTGAAAATTATTTTTTCCCTTTCAAAAATAAATTTAGGGAGTACAAGTTGAATTCCATTACATGTATATGTTGTCTAGTGGCAAAGTCTGGGATTGTAGTGTGAACGCCACCTAAATAGTGTACATTGCACCCAAAGGTAACTCCTCATCTGTTATCCCTTTCCAATCTCCCTGCTTCTGTAGCTGCGATGTTTATTATACCACTTTGTGCATCCATGTACACCCATGGTTTAGCTCTCACTTATAGTGAGAGCACACAGCATTTCTTTTTCTGTTCCTTAGTTACTTTATTTAGGATAATGACTCCAGTTCCATCCATGTTGCTGCAAAATACATTATTTCATTCTTTCTTATTGATAAGGAGAACTCCATGGTATATATACCACATGAAAATTATTTTTGCTAGTAATATATTTTTTGTTTGTTTGTTTCTGTTGAGACAGAGTCTCACCCTATGCCCTGAACAGAGTGCAATGATGTCATAGCTCACTGCAACCTCAGGCTTGGGCTGTGGGCATCCCGCTGCCTCAGCCTCCAGCAGTTGCTGGAATTAACAGCACTTGCCACAGCACCTGGCTGGGTCTCTCATTTTTTTAGGAGTCGGGGTTTCACCCTTGCTTAGGCAAGTCTCAAACTCCTGAGCTCAAGCAATTCTCCCTCCTCAGTGCCGCCCACAGTGCTGGGATTACAGGTGTGAGCCACTGTGCCCAGCTTGTTAGGAATATATCTTGACTTTCCAAATGCTTTTCCAGTATCTATGGAGATAATTACAAGCCTTTTCTTCTTAGATATAGTAATATTAACCATATTAATGAATTCTTAACATTGAACCATCTTTGCATTCTTAAAATAATTTTCACTTAGTCATACATGTTGTGCTATTTGATTCCATTTGCTAATATTCTATTTATTACTTTTGCCTTTATATTAATGAATGAAATATGTCTGTAGCTTTCTATTTTGTATAATCTTTATCATATTTTTTCTTTGCAGTTTTTTTTTTTCGCTGGGGCCAGGCTTGAACCTGCCACCCCCAGTATATGGGGCTGGTGGCCTACTCCTTAAGCCACAGGCGCCGCCCTAATCTTTATCATATTTTAGTTTCAATGTTATATTTAACTCATTAAAACTTTTTTTGTGTGTAAGACAGAGTCTCACTTTGTCCCCCTCAGTAGAGTGCGGTGGCATCACAGCTCACAACAAACCTCCAATTCTTGGGCTTAAGCAATTCTCTTATCTCAGCCTCCCAAGTAGCTGGGACTACAGGCGCTCACTACGATGCCTGGCTATTATTTTGTTGCAGTTGTCTTTGTTGTTTGGCAGGCCCAGGCTGGGCCAGCTTGAATGTATATGGCTGGTACTGTAACTGTAACCACTGTGCTACAGGTGCCAAGCCCATTAAAACTTCTTAAACTTGTTCTTTTCCTATGCTTTGCAATTGAATTGGGTTTAGAAGTCTTTTAAAGAATCCCATTTTAAACTATCTCGGATTTTTCTTTTTTGAGACAGAGTCTCACTGTGTTGCCCTCAGTAAAGTGCCGTGGAGGCATAGCTCACAGCAACCTCAAGCTCAAGCGATTCTCTTGCCTCAGCCTCCCAAGTAGCTGGGACTACAGGTGCCCACCATGACGCCCAGCTATTTTTAGAGATAAGGTCTTGTTCTGGCGCAGGCTGGTCTCGAACCTGTGAGCTCAGGCAATCACCCACCCCACCTCTGCTTCCCAGAGTGCTAGGATTACAGGTGTGAGTCACCGTGGCTGGCCCTATCTTGGATATTTTTAGAAAGATTTTTGTAAAAGATCTTCTCTAGTATTTTAGTTGCTTTCATCAGGATAGTTGATCAACATAAGCAATTCCTTCATTTTCCACTTTACTTTATTTGCTGCTTCTAAACCCTCAAGACATTGTTTAGTTATCCTCTCCTCTAAAAAGTCTTCTCTGAACTCCCCAGATTGTGCTTCTGGGCTCCTACTGGGCATTGTTCATTCTTACTTAGCTATATTACATTAAAATAATCTATTAATAATGTCATCACCCCCACTAGCCAAAAGTTTCTTGAGTATAGAGATCCTAAATTTCCTCTACTTTTTAACTTCCAGCGTCTACAAACACAATGCCTGACATTTTTGTAGGAGTCTCAATAAATATTTGAAAAATTGATCTTTGATCAGATTCCCTCCCACACACATAGACACACATACAGACCCATGTATGTGAACGTATAACAAAAATACCATATATTAGGTGTCTTACAGACAACAAAAATTTACTCCTCTCAGTCCTGGAGACTGGGAAGACCAAAATCAAGGTGTCAGTGTTTGGTGAGGGCCCCATTCCTCATAGTGCCTTCTTACAGTGTCCTCATATGGTGGAAGGGGAGAGGGTATATCTTTCCTAAGGGCATAATCTCATTCAGAAGGGCTCTGCCTCCATGGCATAATCACTTCCCAATACCATCACCTTGGGGGGTTAGGATTTAAACATATGAATTTTGCCTGGGCCCAGTGGCTCACACCTGTAATCCTAGCTCTCTGGGAGGCTGAGGCAGGTGGATTGCTTGAGTTCAGGAGTTCGAGACCAGCCTGAGCAAGAATGAGACCCCTTTTCTCAAAAAACAAACAAACAAACAAAAAAACTAGCCAGGAATTGTGGCAGGTGTCTGTAGTTTCAGCTACTCAGGAGGCTGAGGCAAGAGGATCACTTGAGCCCAAAAGTTTGAAGTTGCTGTGAGCTACGACTTCACAGCACTCTACCAGGAGCAACAAAGTAAACTCTGCCTCAAAAAAAGTAAAAAATAAATAAATAAACATATGAATTTTGAGATGATATAAACATTCAGTTCATTGCACTTTTCCATTATGAAACTCATCATTATGGTGATTATTTAGACATTCAGGCAACTATTTAATGTTTGCTTCTCACACTAAATTATCATTTCCCTAGTGGCAGGGACCTTGTTTATGTTGTTTTAGCTGGTTCCTCAGCATGTATCATAACAAACAGCATAGTAATAGGATTTATTATGTTTTTGTTCAATAAATGGATGAATCTGTCAATCACTCAATCAAAGAGTCAATGAATGAAAGAACTAATTATTGAACTTTCGTCAAGCATGAAGGTGCAAATGCTCACTTCACCTCCAGAGGGAGACATACTCCTAATAGAAGTAGCATAGGTGCCCCAGAACAGAAAATTCTCAGACCAACTGTAACTTGCTTCTCGGCCCCCGAAATTGATTCAGAGGATTTTTTTTCTTTTTAATTTGGCTAGTAGGACTCTCCAGATCAGTCTGGACCAGCCAATGTTGCCAAGCAAGTGGGTATTTCCTCTGTTAATTTCTCTCCCATAGATAATCTTAAAAACTCTCCTGCTAGACTGTCCACTTCAGTCTTGATTTGCTAATAGCTATAAATGCCCACAACATTCCTGGAAATATAGTATCATGCATGTGTAATTTCAATATTATCATTAATATTGTTATTTATATTATTACTATAATTTCTTTTCAAAATCCCTCAGGCAATCTTTCTCTATGGAGACTCAAATGTTTTCAAATTATTCTGATAGTGAAAAATATTGCTTGCCTGTAGGGACACAAAAATAGTAAAATATTGAAGAAAAGCTGATTTTAAAATATCAGTTATTTATAAATTTCCCCAAGTCTTGGGGAAAGTTGAATGGAAAAAGAAGAAGAGTAGAGTTTGAATACTGAGAGAAGGCCTGCTCTGAGCAGTCTCTAAAAGCAGCCCTTGTCTCACCTTGATGGCAAGTCTTGGGCACTATCCCTGTTCTTTTCTTTGATGAATTACTCTCTGCAGCACAAGCCTTAAGCATATGAAAAGATGCACAAGGCTTACATTATATTTCTTCTTAATTTTCTTTTTCTTTGCTCTAGTTCCCAAGCTTCTTTTTCCATTTTAGTATGTCCTGGTCCCTGAGGCTGAGGAAGATGTTCTTCTCAGGGTCAGGGACCAGGACTAGAGGCATTCCCCCTCTCCTTGTCTTTGGGAGGTCAGTTCACTTAGCTCAGTTCTGTTTGCATCTATCACATAACTACCTACTGTGTGTTGGGAGCTGTGCTATGATGGAGGAGGAGCGTGCAGGAAAGCTGAGTCTCTGCTCTAAAGGTGCTTATGATGTAATCTAGAGACGAGACATTTAGTAACCTTCAAAAAATATAAAATAATGCAAAGGTGGGGTATCCAAATTTATGTAGTTTACCCAACCATTTTCCACAAATATGGTCTAGGTTTTGTAAAATTATCCCTTCAGGCAGGTGTTGTTCCTTTCATCCTGTTGTACAGATCAGTAAACTGAGACTTAGATACCTAATGTAACTTGCTTAAACAGGTAAAGTAACTAGAACAAGGATCAGAACTGGAACCTTGGTCTCATTAGTGTTTGCATGATATTACATTGTTTCTAAGTATGAGAAATGTGCTATGAGTGATATAACAAAAAAATTGAAGAAATTTCAAGTAAAGTAAAATACACTATTCTACTAATGAGGGGAAACTATTGTTCCCTAATCTGATGGTCAGATCTTATTTTTTCTCACTCTACTCTGTTAATGGTGGCTGATTCCTTCTCTTCCCTTCACTCTTGGGGTATCTCCCGTTCCTCTTTGGTTCTTTTCTTTTTCTTTGGTGATGGGAAAAATGTTTTTTCCTTTTTGAGACAGAGTCGTCTCACTTTATTGCCCTCAATGGAGTGCTGTGGCGTCACAGCTCACAGCAACCTCAAACTCTTGGGCTTAAGCGATTTTCTTGCCTCAGCCTCCCAAGTAGCTGGGACTACAGGTACCTGCCACAATGCCCAGCTATTTTTTTGTTGCAGTTGTCATTGTTGTCAGGGCCAGGTTCGAACCCTCCAGCCCAAGTGCATGTGGCCAGCGCCATAACCACTGCGCTACAGGCACCGAGCCAGGTGATGGGAAAACTTACCTAGAAGGAGTCCCTTCTTCTTACTTAAATCACCTTTCTTGGCCGTGCACTGTGGCTTATGCTTGTAATTCTACCACTCTGGGAGCCCAAGGCAGGTGAATTGCTTGAACTCATGAGTTCAAGGCCAGCTTGAGTAAGAGCAAGACCCTGTCTCTACTAAAAATAGAAAAAAAAAAAAAAACTAGCCAGGCATAGTGGCATACACTTGTACTCCCAGCTTCTCAGGAGGCTGAGGCAAGAGGATTGCTCAAGCCAAGAGTTTGAGGTTGCTGTAAGTTATGATGAGAACACGGCACTTGACTCAGGGTGACAAAGTGAGACTCTGTCTCAAAAAAAAAAAATTACTTTTCTCTAGGAACAGCATCAGAGAAACATTGCCATCAGCATTAACCACACAGCCCCTGAAAGAGAAGTATATGGCTTCTGAGACAGGAGAGTATTTGATGAGTTCTGGCCAGAGGCCCAAAAACTGTTATCAAAGGCTTCATGTTACCACTCAGAAGGTTGCAAGGCAGAATTCCTCCCCTCCAGCACACTGTCACTCTAGAGGATCCACTCAAAATCAGGAGTGGGTTTGGAACCAGTAGGCAAAGAAAAGAGATTTTCACTCCAAAAAAGAATTGCACAAAAGCCTGTTGCCACTTGCTACAGGCAAGACTCAAAAAGCAAGAAACCCAGGTCTGTAACCTGGGACGCCTCCATGGCAATGAACTAGAGTCTAGATACTAACACACATTGAACAGTGATAGCAGCCATCATTACAAGGAAAACATCATTATTAAATTACCAGCTCAAGTTTATGCCAAGGTCTGAAAATAGGAATACTAGTCTTACTGCCAATCAGCAACAACTAATAAACTCTTCTTGAGTGCAGAACTGGAATTAGCAGGAGAGAGAAGTAAAAATAATGACCTAAAAGTTTTATGAGAGACAGGGCACTCTAAAGCTCATTGAATCACTTATAACCAAAACATGAAGAGCAGACATAACCAACCAAAATATATAGACGTGGAATCTGATCAAAATATAACTTTATTTTGTGTCGATTATCATTAAATTTTTTTCTTATTGGGGGAAGCTATCTTCTGCTCCTAAATGGAAAATTGGGTAGATTTTCTAATTTTTTGGTTCCCTTTTTGATAACTGGCTGTCTTTTAAGTATTAGTCACTTCGAATCTGATATACAATCTTCCTTTAGTAATTAGAGTATTGCCAGTACAAAATGGTAATGAAATCCTTCAGTCTCCATTCTTAGGTACTCTAAGGTGCTTCATTTTAAGACTTTTTTTCCCTCTTCCTCCTCCATGTAAGGCATGTGGCTAGTGGCTGCCTTCAGCTTTCTCCTCCACTGACCTCCTTCCCCTAAACTGCTTTTGACTATGCTTATGTAAAAGTGGGAGGAGGTGGAACAGCTAAGGAGATAGGATAGTTCTTTTTTGGTGGGGTAAGTTTGTACTACCTGGGTCTGAAAGATGGTTAAAGCTGACTCTTTTTCTCGAAATGTGCCTTTTTTCCCCCTTGTGACAGAGTCTTACTCTGTCTCCCTGGGTAGAATGCTGTGGTGTCATCATAGCTCACAGCAACCTCAAACTCTTGGGCTTGAGCAATCCTCCTGAAGCCTCAGCCTCCCAAGTAGCTGGGACTACAGGCACACACCACTAACCCACCTAGTTTTTTTTTTTTCTATGTTTAGTAGAGACTGGGTTTTGCTCTTGCTCAAGCTGGTCTCGAACTCCTGAGCTCAAGCAATCCTCACACCTTGGCCTCCCAGAGTCCTAGGATTACAAATGTGAGCCACTGCATCCAACCTTTGAAATGTGCTTTTAAAGTTTCTGTGGAGATTCCCATCATCAGAGATCTCTCACTTGAGTCCCTTTGGCCTAGACCAACATGACTGGTTACCTTTGACAAACTCTGGATTGTAGGATTCCTAAGTTTACCTCTAGCTTCTTACTAGTAGGTCCCTTCAGATCTCTAGACAGCTCTTTTAAATAGACCAAAGGTGACATCATGTTGGCTGTCTTCTGTGGAGTCCACACCTGGTCCGGGGAAGCTTTTATACCTTTGTTATCTCTGCCGAATCTGGGGGTCTAGGCAGATCCCAATTCAGCCACCTCTACTTTGTGGCTACAACCCTCTTTAATTTGTAAGCAAGAGTTGGTGCAGTTCTCTGTTCTGCAACTATGGGGAACAACTTGCAAGGTGTCTGGTCCCACGAAGCCCCTCTTTAGGTTTGAACAGAATGAAGCAGCATCAGCACTTCCTCTCTCCGGGTGGGAGGAGAGGAAGGACACACAAATTTTTCCCCAAGAAACCACTTCATAGGCTCTTTCTTCCTATACTCTCTTGATCTTGCCATGAAGCAGAAGTGTTCTTCCACATTAAATATGTACATAATAAAAAGTCATTGAATCAATCATCTTTGATTGCAATGGACATATGCCCCCAATCCTTGATAATAAGGGACTATATTACATATGGACTAATAAGGGAATGGATTACATATGTATATAGTCCCATATATACCTATATTTACACACACACACACACACATATATATGTATACAATCCTGTCTGGCTAGAACATTTAATTGGCTGTTAAGTCTTTTGGTTCTAAGTTTCTTGGCCATAAGGGTCCCAGTGAGGGACAGAATGGACCCAGGTTAGGTAGCCACACTACCCCAGAAACAATAAGACAAAATAAAATTTGGCCATTGATGCTGCCTCTGGCAAATCTTGGCCAAAAGGGGGGAAATGCAAACTAAAATAAAATCCTACCCCTCTCCTTGACTGAATAGACCTCTTCTAGGCCAAGGAAACTCCAGCAAAACCAACCTCAAAAGTGAGTTACCAGCCATGAAAGGGCATCATGCATCATTATACCTGCTCCCTTTTGGAGTTTAGACTAATTGCAATCAGTACCTAAGGCCAGGCAAAGCAAAGGTTAAGTCACACCTTTTTAAGGGCTCACTTTAAATCAGTATGAGGCCCAATAGAATTCTAAAGGAGGGAGGTTCACATCTATAATCCCCACACTTTGGAGGATGGCAGGAGGATGGCTTGAGGTCAGGCGTTCAGGACCAGCCAGAGCAAGAATAAGACCCTGTCTCTAGTAAGAAATAGAAAAATAAGCTGGGTGTAGTGACTCATGCCTGTAGCTGTAGTCCCAGTTACTCAGGAGGCTGAGGCTGGAGGATCACTTGAGCCCAGGAGTTTTAGATTGCAGTGAGTTACGATGATGCCACTGCACTCTAGCCCATGTGACTCTGTCTCCAAAAACACAAACAAAAGAATAGAAATTGCCAACATTTGCAATTTGGAAGAATCTGTTTTTTTAAAAGTCTGTTTTTCAGCTTCTTTTGAAAAACTGGACAAATCCTCTACAGCACTGTGGCAGGAAGTGGGAGGCACCTTTGCGGTGACAAAATTTGTTCGAGATTGGAACTCAGAAGAAGTTCACTCCTCAGACCAGGTCATGAGATTTCAGTTCACCATCTTCTCTTACTGATGCACCTGAACTCTCTGACTGAGAGTTCCTCTCTAATTGGTTAAGTCTGGTTGTTTACAACAACTCTGGGGAGCACGTGCTGATGCACTCCTAGTGAAACAGGCTGCACCTGTGTGTTCCTGACTTGGAAATGTTTATGCTTTCAAGTGAAGTATGTCACTCAAAGGCGTCATCGTCCCTTTGCATAGAAAGGGTTATTATCAACATGTACATCTCTTTAATTCCTCAACATTTGGTATACTATGCTTCTTGGGTGGTTGAGTTTGTCTTTGGTATAGTTCACTTTGAAGAAGAGTGGGTGATATCCATGAGGGTTCTAGGGAGCATAGATTTTTTACATTACGAATGATGCTGAAAGTTCACTTGTTTGCCAGAGACACTTCTTACTAAGAGTTTAGTCTCCTAAGAAACTGAACCACTGTGGACTAAGTGGACAAAGGCGGCATTAGTTTACCCTTTATAGAGAGTTCAGGAATAATCTGAGAATAAGGTGCCTTGATCCGATTTCAGATGGACAAAGAGGGAGGTAGAGATGGGATGAACCCACTGCAGGCCTGGTCCACGCAGGCGGGCCACAAAGAATCTGCCCCACAGCCAAGATTCACAAACTGGATGAAGACGAGAGACCAGGGGCTGTGGTCGAGAGCGCCACATTGCGCCTGCGCGCAAAACTTTTCAGTAGGACCAAAGCTGATGCACAAGTCTGCGCAGGCGCAACCCGCTTACAGTCCTTGAACAGTGCGCAGGCGCCCATCCTAGTTGTTCTTCTCGTCCTGTAAACAGAGGGGTCGGCTGCTGACCGCTTCTGCTTCCGGTTCACGCGTTGACAGCGGCTTTCAGGACCCAGCTCTGCCTACAGGGTTAGGTGAGTGCCGTCCTCGGTGCGGGAAGGTCTGCAGCCAGGTTCCCTAACTCGGGGCGCCCCGCCCAGTAACGCTTCCTCCACTCGCTTCTCGAGGTCCGCCAGCCTTCGAGGCTGAGACATCGTTCCGGGCCTTTAGAGGGGTAGATCGGGACGGGGATTTGTCCACCTCCAGGCAACCCCAGTGCGGATTGCGCCATCCCCTCTCACTACCAGACTTGCTGGGATTGTTCCGAGCTCATGCGGAAAGTGACACCACATGTCCTTGCATTTCGTGCCCTTGTCCCCGGCCCCCGAGCCTCAGCGAGACAGCTGCCACGAGCCCTCCCGCAGCAGGTGCAGCGGGGTTTGGGGCGCCTCAGGCTAGGCCGAGGCCTCACTTGCACTAAAGCTGTAGAGTGTCGTCTCTCTTCCTTTATGCTTCGCGATTTAAGAAACAAACAACAACAACAAAAAAACCACCTTGACGTTTTCTGTGGATCCCCGCGGTGAAAGAAAACGGAAGAGAAAAGGCCCGCTAGGGGTCAAACTGTGCACGGACTGCTATCGAGAGATAGGTCGAATTTAGATTTCTTTGACCCTCCCTGACAGAGAATGTTGCCAATCTGCTCTGAAGTTTCACTCTTTTACCAGGAGCTTCAAGGCAGCAGCAGGCCACTGGTCATAATCTCAGTTAGGAGTTCTTACCCTGGAGTCCAAGAGCGCCCTGAAAATGAGGGTTTAGTTTTACCGGATTATCATGGCCCAGAATCTGTTAACAAAACCACTTCAGGCCAAGCTTCCTGGGTTAGCTAGCTGTTCTGTCTTCTGTCCCCATTCTTGGAATGCACCTTTGCCTTTTTTACTCAAATGCACGTCTGCCATTTTTTTTCCTTGCAACAAGATACAGACCCTTGTTACTGAGTTTAGTGACTACTTGAGAGATGAAAACATGCTAAATCTAAACTATCTAGAAAATTTCAGAGCGACATATAAACAAGTGTGTAAGCTTATTCATTCATAACAAAGTAGGGGAGAAAACTATCCAGTTTAAGTCATTGACGCCTATGAATTGAACACTTTCAAGTTGTATCATTGATTAATAGAATTTATATTAATATAAATGGCTACTGATTAGCAAAATGGAAACTGTCAGTGTTTACAGTATATACAATGTATAAAGGTATACTCATCACAAAAAAGCAAAAATTATATATTATGAAATGACCAAAATAATTTCATATGCATAATATGCTTAATGACTGCAAGTCTTGACCTTATTAGCTTTCCATTGGTTCAACAAGTATTTAAAAGTACCTACCATGTGTCCAGCACGAATGATAAAAAACACTCTTTATGCCCAAGAAACTTACATTTTGTAATAAGAAGAATACAGATTTCTAAGGAATTATACTTAGACAGCTAATACTGCATGTTATGTTTTCCCTACAATTTTGACACATGGTTTTTCATAGAAATGCCCTACCTTACCAGCTGTTTTAAAAGTTCCTTTTATGCAGACAAAACTTTCATCATAGTTGAATTTAAGTATATTGCATCATTTTCTTCTTCCTTCTTAGAACTCTGTCATTTTGTGGCTTGACATTTATTTCCCCAAATCTTTTTCTCATTGTCCTGAATAGCCAATTATTGAAACTTTAAATTCACTTTAAATCTCCTTAATTTTCTAAAACTGAAAAGTATATTTCTAAAACTGAAAGCATATTTCATTGGTATGAACTTTAATTTTTGTCTAGTTTTATGTAGATGACTCCAGAGTATACTTTCATTTTCCTTCCATATTATTTTAGAATATTACCTCAAATATATCCTAATTTCTTATCTGCTGAATACATTTGAAAATATTTCTTAGATGCTTTTTCATTATTAAGATAAAGTGGAGCCACCTTCCTTTCTTCTCAATCAACCAATATTTGTTAAATACCTGCTTTTTGTGTGAGTTTATGTCTGGCCTTCCATTGGCAAAAGGAGCCCTCCAATTGAGTACAATTTATGTGGAGAAAATATGTATAATATGTAACTCTACTGTAGGCCAAATGTAACAAATAACCTAAAGGAGGTGCTAATAATAAAATCCACAATAATTGAAAGAAGGAACAGAATGTTTTGTGGCATCATCAGCCTTTAAAAAAAAATCTCATTCCGGGAGGCTCCTGTGGCTCAAAGGAGTAGAGCACCAGCCCCGTATACCGGAGTTGACAAGTTCAAACCCAGTCCCAGCCAAAAACTGCAAAAAAAAAATCTCATTCCTTGCCTAGTCTTGTTTATCAACCACACAGACCTCCGTGGGGGTTCTGATTATCTCTTAGGGAAATCTTATGCTAGACTAAGTCACGGAGGTCTTGAGGGTCAGAACATTTGTGTACAGGTTCACCCAGCTCCCTGAGCAACTCTTCTAATCTAGTTCCTTATGATTACAAAAGATGGTGTTTATTAATCACTGACCTCCTTGAAATTTGCTTTTTAATGTTAGGCCTCAAAGAAAGCTTAACCCTAAGGACAGGTGTGGTTAGTGATAATATATAATGCCTAAAGCTTTTTTGTTTCAGGCAATTTGGAGCATGTAAACACACTCTGAGCCTTGATGAGTTCCAGTATGTGGTATATTATGCAGAGCATTCAGAGCAAATACTCTCTCTCAGAGCGCTTAATCAGAACAATCGCTGCCATCCGTTCCTTCCCACATGATAATGTAGAGGACCTCATCAGAGGGGTGAGTGTGCTGTTACTGACATGAAAGTCCTTGGGGGAATCTTAATGGATTACAGATTTGCATCTTTAACTCAGCACAGGATCGCTAGGAGTTTTTACAATCTTGTTAAATGTATTAACTCGATCATTAAAATACAGTTTTCCAATGTTTTTCTTTGCTTGCTTTGTTTGTCACCCTATGTATCTGATATTTTTCTTCATGAAATATGTTCTAGGGCAGCACCTGTGGCTCAACGAGTAGGGCACTAGCCCCATATACCGAAGGTGACTGGTTCAACCCTGGCCTTGGCCTAACTGCAAAAAACAAAAAACTAGCCGGGCGTTGTGTCAGGCGCCTGTAGTCCCAGCTACTCAGGAGGCTGAGGCAAGAGGATCGCCTAAGCCCAGGAGTTGGAGGTTGCTGTGAGCTGTGTGACGCCACGGCACTCTACTGAGGGCGAGGACAATAAAGTGAGACTCTATCTCTACAAAAAAAAAAAAAAAAGAAAAGAAATATGTTCTAGATAACTCTAGTATCATGTTCTTTGTAAAAATCTCTGTCTGGGTATGGTGCATATGGAATCCATCAAGCTCAAAGTCTTCTGTACATGTTTTGTTAAAGGGAGGAAGGAGGAGAGCAAAGCAAAGGTGTTTTTTAAATTCGTTGTGTGTGTGTGTGTGTGTTTTGGGACTGAGTCTCTCACTTTGTTGTCCTGGGTGAGGCAAAGCAGTGGTCATCATAGCTCACAGCAACTTCAAATTCTTAGACTCAAATGATCCTCTTGCCTCAGCCTCCCAATTAGCTGGGATGGTTTTCAAAATCTTTTTTTTTTTGCAGTTTTTGGCCCAGGCTGGGTTTGAACCCACCACCTCCGGTATATGGGGCCGGCCCCCTACTCCTTTGAACCACAGGCACCGCCCATTTTCAAATTCTTGTGAGCTTTTCTTCATAGATGGGTTATAATAATTACATGGAGAGATTTTACTTGCCTGTGTCTGTTTTTTTTTTTGAGACAGCGTCTCAAGCTGTCCCCCTGGGTAGAGAGCCGTGGCATCACAGCTCACAGCAACCTCCAATTCCTGGGCTCAAGTGAATCTCTTGCCTCCGCCTCTCATGTAGCTGGGACTACAGGCACCCGCCACAACGCCTGGCCATTTTTTGGTTGCAGCCGTCATTGTTGTTTGGCGGGCCCGGGCTGGATTCAAACCCGCCAGCTCAGGTGTTCATAGCTGTAGCCTTAGCCCGTTGAGCCACAGGCGCCAAGCCAGCTTGCCTGTGTCTTAACAACAGCTACAACTTCTAGTTCTGTGGGGGATAAAATGTATGGAAATCCCTAAATTGTATAGAAATTATAATTTAGGCGAACACCCTATCTGAAATCTTAGCCCTGATATTCAGTAATTGTGTTATATGATTAGTATCCCAGAAGGTCTTTACTACCTCATTCTGCATATTATTCCTGGTGAAGAGAAATTACAGAGTGCTATTTTGATCACTAGAAGGTACATCCAGACGGTTACTTCTGTACATTGTTGTAAAACAGTCTTAAGACTTTTGGATCCCTATTTATAGCTTGGAGCTCTGGACCTGCTTGAGAATTATGTGACACAACCAGAGAAGGAAAAGCCAAGTAGTGTTAGCTTGTCCTCCACTAAAAAGTGGTGTCCGAAGACTCAGCAGTAGAGACTTTGTCACATCCTAATTCTAGCTCTGCTGCTGAGTCATTCAGTGACTTTAGTGTGACTGATGTCTCCATCTCTTTTATCAGATCTTGAATCAGAGAACCGGCAGGGGCTGGGCATCAGAGAATATTGGTACTAAGAGGCTACTTTGAAGATATTTATAAACAAACAAAAATAATGTTAAGATGACCCTATTATAGGCAATCGTCATTTGTCGAATGGTGAAAAGAGCATGCCGGTTCTGGTCTCAGTCTGACAGCCTCACTTTCCTACTTTATCAGAGTGTGGGAGTCATAGAAAGTGGATTCCTGATCCAATTTTCTTGCCCAATGAGAAGGTTCCCACTGCTTTTACACATGAGGTTGTGTCCTCAGTGATGTCCAGATGATCATCTGGCAGGCTACCGTGTGGAGAAACTTAATAACTTGATCTAAGGAATTAACAGTTCCTTTCCTTCCTCTTCAGTGTATTCCCTTGATTTGGACATTGGCATTATAATAATATTTAATTAATAGAAATGGAAACTAGGAACATAGTATATTTACAGTATAGTCAGGTTAGCACTCTCTACCCGCTGGACTCAGTTCTGAGCCTTATCCTGCTGAGCAAGCCTGAGCTGAGCACGCTGACTGCGGTTTGCTTCTTCCCTCAGGGAGCAGATGTGAACTGCACCCACGGCACACTGAAGCCCCTGCACTGTGCCTGTATGGTGTCAGATGCTGACTGTGTGGAGTTGCTCCTGGAAAAAGGAGCTGAGGTAATGTGTTTAACACTTTCATATTAATGATTCGCTGAAATTTGAGCTTTACGTTTTCTTATAATTTCTTAGCATCACTCCTCCATTTCTTCCCACCTCCAGTCTGGTCTTCCTAACTCGTGTTGACATTGGTGTAGGTAGCATTGAAAAGGTAATGGTAAAATATATAAAATGATCCGAAGGAGTTTTATCTTCCTTTTCCTTCCTAGATTACCTTGTCAGGATTGCTTATATTTCTATTTACTCTTCTCATTGCCTGTTGACTATCCAGGAAATCGAAGAGCAGAGATCCCTCAACTCTGACTAAATCTAAACCACCTGAGACCTACTGTCGGATGTGCAGTTCTAATACCGCTGCCACTGGAAGATAAATATCATAAGGCAATCCCTACTTGTGCTATTTTGCCCCCTAATTAGTCTATGTTTAGCAGATCTTTTTCCTGTTTTTTCCTGCTTATGTATCTTAAGTTTTTAAAAAAAATCATTTTTAGGACTGGGCATGGTGGCTCATGCCTGTAATCCTAGCACTCTGGGAGGCCGAGGTGGGTTGATCACCTGAGCTCAGGAGTTTGAGACCAGCCTGAGCCTTGTCTCTAAAAATAGCCGGGCATTATGGCAGGCGCCTATATCCCAGCTACTAGGGAGACTGAGGCAAAAGAATCCCTTGAGTACAAGAGTTTGATGTTGCTGTGAGCTATGATGCCATAGCATTCTACCAAGGGTGACAAAAGTAAGATTCTTGTCCCCCTACCCCCAAAAAATCAATTTTTGAAAGTAGGCAAATTGGCATGAAGCAGCACAGTACAATAAATGACTAAAAGAATACACTTTGGAGTCAGATTTCATGAATTCAAATTCCAGCTGTATGGCCTTGAACAAGATACTTAATAAATAAATAGGCTAAGTGCCCAAAGCTCAGTGGTTAGGGCACTGGCCACCTGTACCAAGGCTGGCAGGTTCGAACGTGGTCCAGGCCTGCTAAACAACAGTAACAACAACAACAACAAAATAGCCAGGTGTTGTGGTGGGTGCCTGTAGTCTCAGCTATTTGGGAGGCTGAAGTAAGAGAATTGCTTAAGCCAGAGAATTTGAGGTTGCTGTGAGCTGTGACGCCACAGCCCTCTACTGAGGGTGACATAGACTCTGTCTCAAAAAAGACAAAATAAAAACAAATAATTTTTTTAAAAACCCTTTCTTTGCATCAGTTTCCACATTGGTAAGATGGGAATGGTAATGGTATCTTCTTCATAAGGTTGTAAAGCGTTTGGAACACTGGCATGTAGTAATTGCCAAGTAAGTGCTTGTTAAATAAACTAGCAGTTTCGCCTGTTGGTGAGTGGCCGTGAAGATGCACTGTGCTGGGCCCGCCTGCTGGTGCAGCCTCACGCCCGGGTCAGTGGGCCCAAGGAGCCAGTCCCAGGATCCTCATCTCCATGTACGCAGTGGGTCTCTACTTGCCTTTATCTGTCCTCTAACTCTTGTGATTAAACTGCTTCTTTGAGAGTGACTCCGGGGTGATTTATGTCAATGATGGAAGTGAACATAGAAGAAATATAGGAGTTTTAGCCAAATAAGAGATGAAACTCACTTAAATGCTTCAGTTTTGCTTTATTGGACTTAATGGGGGAATATCCAATATCCTATGTATAAGTTTGGGGATTTGAAGTAAAAAATTATAGGTGATGCTGCCCTCCAGCAAGCCATCTGCTTCCTCAGCATTGGAAGAGTTGCGCTTTTCCCTGTACATGCTTTCATCTGGGTTCTCTTGTCAAACCACAGCATGTGTTTGCAAAGGACTGACCAGGTTTAATTAACATTTTGAGTTTCTCTGTATGGTTGAAGAACTTAGCAAAGCCATATGGGCAGGGCTTTGACTTCTTTTTTTAGTGTGGTTGCCATTCGCCATAGGATATGGAAAGAGTCAAAATAAATAAAATAACCTCAAACTCATATTTTATCTGTATATTCAAACACCATTCCAGTAAATGTCATTCAGACCTGTTATAAGCACTTAGATTTAGTCTTTTCTGCTTTACCCCTTGTGCTACAGTAGAGATTCTAATAAATAGTGAACATTGCAGCAAAAACCTTAGTGATGCATGCCAGCTAGTCAGGCACAACATACAGTGTGGGTTATTTTGGGACAGTTCTTTTCTTTTCTTTTTTTTTTTTTTTTTTGAGACAGAGTCTCACTATGTTGTCCTCAGTAAAGTGCTGTGGCTTCACAGCTCACAGCAACCTCCAACTCTTGGGCTTAAAGTGATTCTCTTGCCTCTCTCCCAAGTAGCACCAGCTACAATACTGGCTATTTTTTGTTGCAGTTGTCATTGTTGTTCAGCTATTTAGCTGGCCCAGGCCCGGTTCGAGCCCGCCACTCTCGGGGTATATGGCTGGCGCTGTAACCACTCTGCTGTGGGCACTGAGCCAGTTCTTTAACTTTTTTGCAGCTAAGCTCCATCGTATCTTTGTCTGCATCACCAAGACTCCCTGAGAATTGCTTGATTTTCTTGTTCAGAGCACTGCCACCTGCTTTACTGTCCCATCTTCCTCCCAATAGTCTGTTTACTATAACATAGCTCCTCCCTTTCTTACAGGTGAATGCCTTGGATGGTTACAACCGAACAGCCCTCCACTATGCAGCAGAGAAAGACGAGGCTTGTGTGGAGGTCCTTTTGGAGTATGGTGCAAACCCCAACGCATTGGATGGCAACAGAGATACCCCACTTCACTGGGCAGCCTTTAAGAACAATGCTGAGTGTGTGCGGGCTCTCCTTGAGAGTGGGGCCGCTGTCAATGCCCTGGATTACAACAATGATACGCCACTCAGCTGGGCTGCCATGAAGGGAAACCTTGAGAGTGTCAGCATCCTTCTTGACTATGGCGCAGAGGTCAGAGTTATCAACCTAAAAGGCCAGACACCCATCTCCCGCCTGGTGGCCCTACTAGTCAGGGGACTTGGAACAGAGAAAGAGGACTCTTGCTTTGAGCTCCTCCACAGAGCTGTTGGACACTTTGAATTGAGGAAAAATGGTACTATGCCCCGAGAGGTGGCCAGAGACCAGCAGCTGTGTGAAAAACTGACTGTTCTGTGCTCAGCCCCAGGAACTCTAAAAACACTCTCTCGCTATGCTGTGCGCCGCAGCCTGGGACTCCAGTATCTGCCAGATGCAGTGAAGGGCCTTCCACTGCCAGCTTCTTTGAAGGAATACCTGTTACTTGTAGAATAGCCTGGAGGAGACACTTGCACCATCATGCAAGCAACTCTGGTGAGGTTTTTCTCTGCAGTACTGTCTCTTTGTCATGGAAAACAGAAAAGCAGTTGTTCCTGTTGTATGGTTTATAGATTTCAAGGCAACATGTCACAACAGTAACCTCCACACCACCTCCCCTCCCCACCAAGCAACCAAACAAAAACAACAAAAAAAAATCCCTCACTTTTGTTTTCCATTTATTGCTTACTTGGCTTTTTATTTTGCAACCTGCAAAAGAGATCTCCCTCCACCCTCTTTGCTTTAAAGGAGACAACAATACCTGCTTAATTTCCCTAGGGAGATGCAAAGTAAAGAATTCTGTGTGTGGTTTTCCTTTGGGAACAGGTTAATGTTTTGGAACAATGCTTTCTAGAAAGCATTTTAATTGATCTGTGAAGAAGTTTAAGAAAGATAATTACATCTCAAAAATGAAGATACTCCAACTTTAAATGGTGTGCAGGTTCAGAATGGGGATGATTTCCCTAGAGTGACTTGTCAAGGCATTCAGAAGGGACTACCCCCTTTTTCCCTCATCAAAGGAAACAGCACTTTTTGCCTCTTTTTCCAGGGGTGTGCCCAAGGGTTACAGTAGTTCAGCAATGTTATTTCCGAAAGATCATCCTGCTGCTTTCCACATAGAAGAGATAGTGGGTTCTAAGCGGTCCTAAGAACTAAAAGTCCTGAGAACTTTTCTTCTAATGCAGCTCACACTTTTCCTGAAAGCCAGTTTGGGCTTAGCAGACAGTTCCTGCACCTTTGACTAAGGTGTTCACTGTAGCTGGGAAGGAGTTATTTTTTTTCAATTTTGGAACCTTTGCTTTTCATTGATCTATATAAGACATTGGGGGTAGTGGGAGTGGAGTTGGGGAAGGAGAAGGGAAAGAACATAAATAAAGAGCTTCTTTTGAGATGGCCCACTTACCCCAAAAAGATATGTTTTAATGAATAATTCTTAACAATACTCTTTTCATGTTTCTAAACTAGAACAAGTTGTTATTGATCTTAGATGAACTAGATGCAAATTTAAAAAACCTTTTTTTAAAAAAAAAAAAAAGAAAAGAAAAGCCAATTGGGAACTATAAAATGAATGGAATCTGCTGACGCAGCTAATCTAAAAACAATGTCTGCTTTTGTCCTTTTGCTGTGATGTTTTTTGCCCATTGAAAAAAAAGAAATAAATAGTTCTAAAAGCAGTTTGGTGATTTCTGCTGTTCCTACTTTTCTTTGCTCCTTCCTCACCTCCATTTAGAAAACATTCCTCCTTTACTGCCCAGCTCTTCCGTGTCTTTCCATCCCACAGGCTCCCGTAGCAATGATTCTGGGCATCGGTACAGGAATGGGAGGGATTGGGCAGCACATTTGAGGAACTGCCCTTCCTTCATGCCTCCCCCAACCCCAAATTTGGAACTACCGCTTTTATGTTCTTAACCCCAGCTGCACATTAAATCACCAAGGAAGTTTTCTAAAAATGCCAAGGTTTCACCCTATGCCAAATTTTTAGAATTTTTATGGGTGGAGCTGGGGGCATCAGCAGATTTTTAAGATTCTTCAAATGCTTCTAATGTATAGCCAGCAATGAGATCCATTGCTTTCCCTAGGGACATTTTTTTTTTTAAGATAGTGAAAAGAAAAATTTTTTAAAATACTAAGGCCAGGGTGGCGCCTGTGGCTCAGTGGGTAGGGCGCTGGCCCCATATACCGAGGGTGGCAGGTTCAAACCCAGCCCCTGCCGAACTGCAAACAAAAAATAGCCAGGCGTTGTGGCGGGCGCGTGAACTATTCGGGAGACTGAGCCAAGAGAATCGCCTAAGCCCAGGAGTTGGAGGTTGCTGTGAGCTGTGTGATGCCACAGCACTCTACCTAGGGCAATAAAGTGAGACTCTGTCTCTACAAAAAAAAAAAAAAAAGTGGTGTGCTAGAGGAGAGGGAGAAACCCCCCCTTTTAATACCTTGATGTCTTTCCTGCTTCATCAGGCAAGTGAGGAAACTGAGTTGGGAGGAATGTGTGTGTCTGTCCTAGGAGCCAGGATCTGATTATTGAAGGCTAATTTTAATTTAATTTTATTTTTTTGAGACTGAGTGTCACTATGTCACCCTCAGTAAAGTGGCTTGGCGTCACAGCTCACAGCAACCTCCAAATCTTGGGCTTAAGTGATTCTATTGCCTCAGCCTCCCCAGTAGCTGGGACTACAGGCATCTGCCATAATGCCTAGCTATTTTTTGTTACAGTTGTCGTCGTTGTTTACTGGCCCAGGCCGGGTTCGAACCGGCCAACCTCGGTGTATGTGGCTGGCGCCATAACCACTGTGCTACGGGTGCCGAGCCTGCAGGCTAATCTTAAACCTGGCATTTAAAAAGGCACCATCCTGTCAATTTGGGGTATAGTCTATAATTCCAATCCCAAGGACCAACTACCTTACATGGGCACTTAGGTAATGAGAGAGAAGAACCAGCTGCTTGAGAGAACAAGTTATACCTGATAAGAACTGACGTCTTTCCAAAGCAGTATTCAATAAACCCACCAAATCAGGTCCAGGATTAGATGTCTCTATTTTCCAAGCTCCCAAAATGTACATGTCTTTCCCATAAAGGTTTTGTCAAATGGAATCTGGCTTTCATCCAAGAAGGAGTATGGGGGGGAAAGCTGAGAAGGAAGAATGCTGGATTGTCAGTGGAGCAGAGATTGGGGGGTGGCTGTAGAAAAGCCACTCTAGGTAATGGGTATATGATCAAGGGGTGAAACCCAATTCTGCGCCTGAGGGAGAGGGGAGTGTGCCTGTGGCTGCAGAACATGTGGGAGGGACTGGCGCAGGACCAGGGCCATGTAGTTGGTGTACTGTGTGTGGGACCCTGTGTGCAAAGCCAAGAATCCTGCAGAAAAATAATCTGAGGGTTAGAGAGACATACACGGGATGATCACAGGGGCTGTTTTCCCAGGTGGTCTATCTGGGCAGGTCTGTTCCACACAGCTGATAGTGTTACGTTCCACTTGTGAAGATGATAACAGGAACCAAAAGCACAGTGACCAGTTGGCATTTATTAGTGTAGTTACGATTTGTCACTGTGGGAAAAGTAATAGAGGAACTGAGGCTCTTTGTTACCACAAAGAAATAAATAAAGCTTATGTTTTAGGAACATTCTGAATAAATGACATCTAGCAAAAGCATTAGAAGAGCCCAGCCTTGTGTGACAGATGAAACTAGGGTAGAAGTCAAGATAAATTCTACCTAATGGAGCTCACATTTACCACCCTCGCCTCCAGTTCCCGGCCAGAGCTGATCATGGTACAAAATAAAAGAAAACCTATTGGAAAGGGAGATAAAACACTGAGAAAACATGGACTTAGATCTACTGGGGGGTGAGCTGGCCATGATCAGATAATCTGTTCCCCTCACTCCCAGCAGGCTTAGACAGCAGCTTCCCCAGACCGCTTCCGAGTGATGTGCTCCAGGTGGGCGTGGTCAGAGGTGTCCAAGTCAATCTCATACTTGGCCAGGATTTTGAGGATGGGCCTCAACTTCAGCCACCATTGTTCCTTGGGGATTCGATGCCTATGGAGGAATGAGGTAGATGATAATACAATTCATTCAGTGCCCCAATCAACTTCTACCAAATGCTTATAGGAAGAAGTTGGGCAGAAGAGGCTGGCTTCAGAACACAGACAACAGATCAGATGGGTAAGACTCCACTCCTAGAAGAAAAGGACTGAAGACATGAATAGGTTGGCGAGAGACCTTGAAACTAAAAGGGAGCGAACCACTCCAGAAAGGAGATGTACTCACTCAAAATCAGTCTGGTCCTTCAGCTCAGTCACTGGTTGGAAGAGCAGGGTCCTCTTACGCATCCCCAGAACACAGCCTGAGTCTGGAGTATTGGCGAAGATCCGCCCTGCAGTAAGAAACTGTCAATCAGCTTCTGTACTGGGGAACCAGTCTAGATGGGGACCACCCTCTCATCCCACCTACCATTGCGGTAACTCTCTTTGATTTTCCCAGACATCCAGTTCATAGCTTTGGCACCCATCTTAGTGGCAAAATTCCTGTCAAATGGAGTTGGACTCCCACCCTGGAAAAAGAATCATAAAAATCATAAAAGGTTGGACTCATTTCCAGACACACAGAAAAGGAGGAAAGGTGGACCCCAGGCTTAGAGCCAGAAATAGGAATCCAGAAGTAGAACTACAAAAGGATACCCAAGGCAGTGCTGGGATTCATGGAGGCATATTTAGTAATTTATCAGATATAAGAGTAACTAATTAAAGGAAAGGACTGGTCTCACAATTCCCTCTTTTAGTTCTGTAACTGCCAGATCCTGCTTTAGTTTTATTGGTCACTGGGTCAATTCCCTACCCATCCCCAGTCTAGCAGCTTTTTTTTTTTTTTGAGACAGAGTCTCACTCTGTCACCCTGGGTACAGTGCCATGGAGTCATAGCTCACGGCAACCTCAAACTTTTTGGCTCAAGTGATGCTCCTGCCTCAGCCTCCCAAGTTGCTGGGACTACAGGCACCTGCCACAACGCATGGCTCTTTTTAGAGATGGGGTCTTGCTATTGCTCAGGCTGGTCTTCAACTCCTGAGCTCAGGCGATCCATCTGCCTCTGTCTCTATAGTGCTAGGATTACAGGCGTGAGCTGGTGCACTCCTTCCCACCAGCTCTTGTCAGTCACCATCACCAAGGGACATGGAAGTGTTCTTTGTGGCCCAATTTGGCTGCCCTTGGTAGCACCTCAGAGTAATATAAAATATCAAACAGATTTTCTTTCTTTCTTTTTTTTTTTTTTGTAGAGACAGAGTCTCACTTTATTGCACTCGGTAGAGTGCTGTGGCGTCACACAGCTCACAGCAATCTCCAACTCCTGGACTTAGGTGATTCTCTTGCCTCAGCCTCCCGAGTAGCTGGGACTACAGGCGCCCCCCCCCCCACAACGCCTGGCTATTTTTCTGTTTTGCAGTTCAGCCAAGGCCAGTTTTGAACCCGCCACCTTCGATATATGGGGCTGGCACCCTACTCAATGAGCCACAGGCGCCACCCTCTTTTTTTTTTTTTTAGAGACAGAGTCTCACTTTATCACCCTCGGTAGAGTGCTGTGGCATCACAGCTCAAAGCAACCTCCAGCTCTTGGTCATAGGCGATTCTCTTGCCTCAGCCTCCGGAGTAGCTGGGACTACAAGTGCCCAACACAACACCAGGCTATTTTTTGTTTCAGTTTGGCCAGGGCCGGGTTCGAACCTGCCACCCTTGGTATATGGGGCTGGCACCTACTCACTGAGCCACAGGCGCCTCCCTGTAAACAGATTTTCTTTGAACTAAAAGAAAGTAGGTGGGAAAGTGGGAGTGTCTGGGGACATTTTCTTACAAAATGGGGAGAGAGGGAGATGCTACTGGCATCTAGTGGGTGGATGCTGCTCAACTGCCCTACAACACATAAAAAATAGCATTCATAGCCCCAATGGTGAAGGTGCTGAGGGTGAAAACCCTGCCCTACATGGGCAGGACGGACCACATAATCACTACAGTCATTTCTAGGATAAAGGTGTTTTGATTCTATGACTGTAAGGGATGACAGGCCCATCCTTTAGGGTGGCACTGACCACCTCTACAGAATAGCGAAGGCCAGTGGGGGGCTTCATGACTATTGGGGATTATGGCTGCCCAGTAAAGTCATGATTGGGAGTCTTCCCCACCTGCTGCATGTGACCAAGTACATTCTTCCTGCTGTCGAAGATGCCCTTCCCTTCCTCCGAGTACAGGTTGAAGATGAAGTCAGTAGTATAGTTCTCATTGCACTTTTCATTCCTGCCAGGTAGAGACCAAAAGCCTGTGACTCCACTTGTCTCCTCATTCCCTCTTTCTGCCTTCATAGGCTTTGTTCTGGCCTTTTCTATCTCCTCCCAGGGCTCAGGGAATAGACTGCCCCCTCCCTCTGTATGAAAGGTTCCTCAGTGTACCCCAACCTTGCATCTACCTCTGTGGGTTAGGGCAAAGTCTATTTTCTCCTTCACGTAGGAACAAACCATGGTTGATATACCTTAACACCAAGCCCCTTTTCACAGTTGTTTTCATCTTTTGCACCAGATGTTCAACATTTGCCTGAAAATGAAACAGTAAACCCTAAGCCTCATGAGATTCACAGACTGACTGGATAAGGCTGGGCAGCGTACAAATCTCTCTTCTTCTACCCTAGCCCTCTCTAAGAAGGAATGAGGACACAGAAGAGAGTTGTTTCCATTCCTGGGCTTGAACTGCGCCTATTTATTTTGTTGTTGTTGTTGTCGTCACTGTTGTTTAGCAAGCCAGTGCCAGGCTCGGACCTGCCAGCCCTGGTGCACGTGGCCGGCTCCCCAACCACTGCGCTACGGGTGCCAAGCCTGAGCCTAAGAAGCAATGAGACAGGCAGAACTGGAAGAGGGAACATTACAGACAACTGTAGCAACTATCAGTTGTCAGCCCGAACCCTCTTCATCTCCCTTTTCAGGGATTTCTGGGTCCCCTTCCTTAGAGGGGTGACTCTGCTCATAGTATTGATCTTTAGATGGGTTGTTTGTGTGGGAAGCAGCTCTTCACCTGGAAGAAACATGTTCTTTCTTTTGAGCTTTGACTTGGGTGTAAAGAAGGAAACTCCTACCCTCCATGCCAGGTAGGGGTTGGCTGGGGTCTTGGATTACCCTTGGGAGTCCCCTCATCCTATTGCTAAACCTCCACTTTGCAGTGATTTTCTCCTCCAGTGAACTAGAATCTAGGAAAATAAGGATCATACAGTCCCCCCGTGAAATAGGAGTCAGAGGCCTACCCTGGAGGTGAAAGAGCATGTCCCTTAAAAACAGGATGCTGGTGAGGGTGACCTGGAGGGCGCTATGCTACGGTAAAAGCTCACTGACTTCCTCCATCAGTTAAACTGCCTACTCAATTATGAGTTTAGAAACTTTTTTTTAACCTCCCTAAACCTTTCTCAGCAATTCTCTCTCTGTAATACAGAAAAAGTATCTTCCTTGCATGTCTGTTGTGAAGATGAAATGCAAAAATGCACATAAAGGGTTTAGCAGCATGCCACCTGACTCAAAGCCAGTGTCCCCATGTGGTAGCTATGGCCACGTGTTGAAGTTACAATGGAGGATGCCTGCACGGTGTTCTTTCTAGTCCTCACAGGATTCACAGACTGATCAGCTCCATCACCAACCTGAGCTCTCAAACCCCAGGTCACTGTGGGGACAGTCAGACAGACTGGTGCAGGAGGAGCTACCTAGAAGGCTCTGGATGGCACTCTACCTGCAGGTCTCGAATGGTGAAGGGCTCCTCAAAAATGTAGGCAGCATCAGCCCCAGCTGCCAGTCCTGCCATGGTGGCCAGGTAGCCACAGTAGCCACCCATCGTCTCAATGATAAACACCCGACGCTTGGTGCCTGCTGCTGACTGCTTGATGCGGTCACAAGTCTGCAAAGACAATGAGTCACACAATGACATGGTCAGGGTCTGGTTCTTGCCACTCTGGCCTTTGCCATTAACTCTACTCTTTAAGTGTATCCTCCCGGGGCCGGCAGGGTCCCGTGACCTCATCAAGTTACCACATTTAGGAACAACAGGCACATTCACCAACCACACTAACGAACTTTTCCTCTGGAAAGGAAGCTGCACCTGTCCTTTCTGATGCTCAGAACAGGAAAATTAGATGACCTCAGAAAGGAAAACAGCATTTAGTATGCAGGGTATTGCTACATTTTCTAGATGAAGAGAATGAACTCCATCAAAATGTAGAAATGCCTGGGCTTGGGGAAGCATTTTACAAACACTGCCTTTTGTTTGGTACAAAAGCCATAGCTCACTTCCCAGGCCCACTCGGCCCAGGAATTATAATCCTCGCCCAAAGCGATGAGAAATAGAGCGGGCTCTCACCGTGCAGATAGTATTGAGTGCTGTGTCGGCCCCAATGCTGAAGTCTGAGCCAGGGACGTTGTTGGAGACAGTAGCAGGAATGACCACAAACGGGATACAGAGCTCATCAAACTGCTTCCTGCCCTCCATCAGCTCCAGGCCCCCTGTGTAAGCCTGAGAAGGAGAGAGCAGCAGGGGGGAGAATGGGAAGCAAGGGCAAGGGGATGGAGAAAGGAAGGAATGGTGTGGTACTCACTTCAAAGCCCCCGATGATGACAAGGCCCTGGATGTTAAACTTCGTTATGTTGGCACTGATCTGTTCCAAGCTCTTCTTGGGTAGAGTTCTAGTTCGACCAGTGATGGAAGATGAGGGGAATTAGAATTTGGGGAAAAGACAGAAAACTTGAGGAAGAGAAAAGCTAGAATTAGAAGGTACTTTAGGCTTGGCACCTGTAGCACAGTGGTTACGGTGCCAGCCACGTACACCAAGGATGGCGGGTTCGAACCCGGCCAGGGTCAGCTAAACAACTGCAACAAAAAAATAGCCGGGGGTGGCGCCTGTAGCTCAGTGAGTAGGGCGCCGGCCCCATATGCTGGAGGTGGTGGGTTCAAACCCAGTCCCGGCCAAAAACTGCAAAAAAAAAAAAAAAAAAAAAAAATCGCCGGGCATTGTGGTGGGCACCTGTAGTCCCAGCCTCTTGGGAGGCAGAGGCAAGATAATCACTTTAGTCCAAGAGTTTGAGGTTGCTGTGATCTATGATGCCATAGCACTCTACTGAGGGCAACATAATAAGACTCTCAAAAAAAAAAAAAAAAAAGTACTTTATTTAAAAAATGTTGATTTGTGCTACCCTCCCTATCCCACCCTCTCACCCCTATCCAAAGACACATGCTGGGGCTCTAAGTTGCCAGAGCTGCAAAAAGATGCCTGGATGGACACATCCGCCCTCACTGCAGAGACTGTGAGCTTGGGGTAGAGGGCCTGGACAAGAGGGTGCTTGAAGCAGACCGGCCTAATAAACTGATCCCCACATGAAGGGACACCATTAAGGGGTGTCTGGGAGAAAGTGGTCTGACAGTGTCACTTACCTTTTAGTCCCAAGTTTAGAACCTCCTTGGCCAGTCCAGCCCCCAACATAGCTCCAGCCAGCTTCCTCAATCTGCAGGGAAAGACCACACAGTGCTGCACGGAGGCCAGAGCACCGGGAGACCCATGGGGGACTGATGCCACTTCTTGACTTCCAACCCCACCCCTAGGCACCCCCTTGGCTGGAAGAGGAACACAAAGTATTGGCTTTTGCCCACAAGCTAAACTTCCTCCAGCCCTACTGCTCATTCACAAATTTTTTTTTTTTCTTTTTTGAGACAGAGCCTCAAGCTGTCACCCTGGGTAGAGTACAGTAGCATCACAGCTCACAGCAACCTCTAATTCCTGGGCTCAAGCGAGTCTCCTGCCTCCGCCTTCCAAGTAGCTGGGACCACAGGTGCCCACCACAACGCCTGGCTATGTTTTGGTTGCAGCCGTCATTGTTGTTTGGAGGGCCCAGGCTGGATTTGAACCCGCCAGCTCAGGTGTATGTGGTTGGCGTCTTAGCCGCCTGAGCCATAGGCGTCGAGCCGTCATTCACAAATATTAAGCACCAACTTAAGCCAGGCAATGTGCTGAGCTTTGGGACAGAGAATTGAATAAGATGTGTTGTTTGCAGAGGTTCATTCCAGTGGCTCCTACCTGTTCTTATGCCCTAAAATTAAATGTCTACTTCTGCCTAAACCCTGAGAGAGGAGAGAGAGGTCATGAAGGATGGAGAAGCAAAAAGAATACACAGGTCTCACCTTGCTATACTCATCTTCCCTGCAACTGTTTCTGGGCCCCAGAACACACACCCTCCTTCCTTTTCGTCTCCATACCTGACCCTTGGCCAGGCCCTCGAAGCCATCATGTACAACCAGCACTCGGTTGCCCTGGATGAGGCCGATCCTCACAGTGGAGCGAACAGCAGCATTCATGCCTGCAGCTGGGGCCCCCACATTCATCACGGCCACTGTGTGCAAAGCGGTCTGTGCAGGAGGAAGGAAAGAAGGGGACAGAAACCCCAACAGGGAGAGGAGGAATGAGGTCAGTAAAGGAGGCAGAATGTGGAGCCCTTTTTGTCCTGGGATCAGCACTGCTGCCTGTGACAAGACACACCCCTCTCCCAGGGAATGCCAGTACAGCCTGTCACTTCATACTATGGAAGCAAAATCCATTACCCCAAATCAATAAATAAAGCTGCTATCCCTGGTCCCAGATATTACCATTATATAATGAATAAGAGACCTGCCAGAGCAGCCTTTTTCAGAGCGTGATCCTTGGACCACCTGCATCAGAATCCACGTAGGGAGGTTGTTAAACATGCATATTCCTGGCCTCTACCCTATATCTCTCTCTGGCAGCTTGCCCTCCCCTCACCCCTTTCAGGGGCCCAAAAATCCGAATGTTTAATAAGCAACCCAGATAGTTCTGAAATATACTAAATACTGAGAACCACTATTCCAGTGGAAGAGGTGGCTTAGATAGGCTTAGATGGAATCAATCCCAGATTATCCCAGAGAAAAAATATATAAGATCCCTTTCCCATTCCTTGCATGTTATCTTGCTAGCCTGGATTGGGCACAGGTCTTGGGTTGGAGATATCTAAGGTACACTAAAGACAGGCCTCTGGTATCTGGGATGGTTAAGAAGAAATCATCATAGTGGGGCCAAGTACCCAGCACTGAATATTAGCGGTGGACAAGAAATTGGCAAGGCTTAGGCTTCACACACCAGGACAGCACCTCACCAAGTGAGGGGAGGGGAAACTGCTAGTACCTTAGATACTGGGGGTCTGACATGGGCTAGAAGCTTGTACACCTCCCAGTTGTTCATGAAGCTCCTGTGAAAAGTACAGAGAATAGTCAGTGTCTTCAGGCCACACCCCTGGACAGCAGTCACAGGGATACCGGCCTGAAGTTTGCTCCTGAGGGAAGTTCCATGGGGCAAACCTCCAAGGACAGCACCAAATCAGAGCAGGATTGGGCGGAGGCTGCAAAGGGGCCACCATCTCATCAGAACTCCCCAGCACTATCCTCAGCACTGTGCTCAGCGCCGTAAGAGACTGTCCTGGCCTAAAGAAAGTGCTGACCTAGCTGAGGGCCACAAACAGAAATAACAGGCCACACACATGTAGAAGGTGGATCCCAAGGAGAGCATCCTTAAGATGACCTGAGCCTCCTGGTCACCTCGCAACTAATTTTGGGGGGAGAAAATTATTGTAGAGACTAAAAGGAGAAGCAGAAGCCCATATTTGGGTCTGGAGCCAGAATGACATGGGTCTTCATTCTGACATGCAATTTCTGCAGCTAGTGAACTTTGGTCATGTCCTCACCGGCCTCTCAGCTTCATGGCTTCGTCAAATTTCTTCTCCTCCATGGCCTTGGTCACGTCTTTGGTCTGAGGGAGGAGCATGGAGGCAGTAAGCATCCCAGGGAAGGGTTCTGCACAGCTGGGTTCCTGTCCACTGTCAGACTGCCCACCTTGGCTCGTGACTGGGTCCTGCCCACACTGCACCATACCTTCCCAATGCCCCCCAGACCAACGCAGAAGGAGAAATAGCTTTGCTTTAACTTAATTTTCTGAGTAATAAACAGCAAAAGAAAAGGGCTGACTTAGGCCAGGCACGATAGTTCATGCCTATTATCCTAGCACTCTGGGAGGCCACGGTGGGTGAATTGCTTGAGCTCAGGAGTTCAAGACCAGCCTGAGCAATAGCAAGACCTTGTCTCTACTAAAAATAAAAAAAATTAGCTGGGTGAGATGGTGGTTATCTATAGTCCCAGCTACTCAGGAGGCAAGAGGATCATTTGAGCCCAGGAGTTTAAGGTTGCTATGAGTTATGCTGATGCCACAATAGTCTGGGCAACAGAGTGAGACTCTGTTTCCAAAAAAAAAAAAAAACAGCTCGGCACCCATAGCACAGTTGTTATGGCACCAGCCATATACACCAAGGGTTGAAACCCGGCCTGGGACCAGCTAAACAACTGCAACAACAACAACAACAACAAAAAATAGCCAGGCATTGTGGTGGGCACCTGTGGTCCCAGCTACTTGTGAGGCTGAGGCAAGAGAATTGCTTAAGTGATTAAGAGTTTGAGGTTGCTGTGAGCTGTGATCCCACAGCACTCTACTGGGGCAACATAGTGAGACTGTCTCAAGAAAAAAAAAAAAAGAAAGGGCGGCGCCTGTGGCTCATCGAGTAGGGCACCGGCCCCATATACCGAAGGAGGCAGGTTCAAACCCGGCCTCAGCTGAACTGCAAAACAGAAAAATAGCTGGGCGTTGTGGTGGGCGCCTGTAGTCCCAGCTACTCGGGAGGCTGAGGCCAGAGAATCGCCTATGCCCAGGAGTTGGAGGTTGCTGTGAGCTGTGTGATGCCACAGCACTCTACCAAGGGCGATAAAGTGAGACTCTGTCTCTAAAAAAAAAAAAAAAAAAAAAAAAAAAAAGAAAGGAAGAAAGAAAAGGGCTGACTTAATGCTCTATTTATGAGAAGTATGGGCAGAGTAAAAGAGTGCTCACAAATAAATAGACTGATCTGTCTCCCTTCCACACCCAGGTCCACAGCCTCAAAGCAGCCTCTAGACTAACAAGTAAATGAAGAAGATACTGCAGGTAACTCAGGAAGAGAGATGAATCCCTGCCACGGGCTTCTCACCCACTGATTCCACTCTGTGAGTCAGTGCTCTAGCTTTTTGAGCTTTCAGATATAGTTCCAAGCAAGGCTGCAAGTCTTCAGGACTTCGGAGTCTCACCAAGAAGCAGGCCACAGGATGGGGCACATTCAGACCAGCCCTGAAAACCAGGCCAGACACCCCAGCTCCCAGCCAGTGTTTGCTCTGTGGTATCAAACAAGCAACTCCTCTACAATCAAAGCCACCATTTTCTGAGCACTCCACATTTCCTAAGTACTGTACCAGATTGCTTACCCCAACCTTTACAATACCCCTCAACATGAGTATTAGTAACCTCACACTGGTTCAGAGAAACATGTTCAAGGTTGACATCATAGAGAGACAAAAGCTACCTACCCAGAACTTAATAATATGCTACTGCTTTTAATAAAGTTAAGTGGGCTATTGTATATCTCTTCCAATAAAGACATGATAAGAAGCTTCGAGGTTAGATATTATGAAATATTGGTTGGGTCTCATTATTCTGGAGGATGTAGAATCACCCACCTTCCTCAGAAGCATTTTATAGATGGGGAAACTGAGGCTTAGAGAGGCTCTAGCTCATATGCAAAGCCCACTGTCTTTCTCCATGTCTCTCACTACACCATCCTGCCTTTCTATCTGCTCCTGTACCTGTGGCTTTAGAAGCCGGTCAGGGGCTTGGGATTGCTAAGAGGGGGGTTCAGATCAGAACTTACCACCTGGACACACTCCATGAGGGGCAGGCGCACGGCCTGGTTACCAGACAGGCTCACTACACAGGCTGGGGTATCCGGGGTCCCCTCCAACAGTGCCATCACTGCTTCCACGCCCATCCTGCTGCCCTGCAGGAGCCCAGGGAGTAAAGAGAGACTGGCTCAGGACTCCCCATCTTGGCTCTGCCTAGAGAACCAGGACTCTCCAAGTCTTTCCAGATCACAGGGTTGAATCTCACATTTACAGACTGAAGCCAAGAGCTTACTGGGCTTTACTTTCGATCTGCGAAAATTAGATGACTCTGTGCCATCAGAACCCCACGGGTTCTACTTGGTTCCAGAGAAACCTGTCCATTATAGTTATCAACAAGACTACTGGAGTTTAATATATTTCCTTCTTATTGATAAGGAAAGAGATTGCCACTCTCTTCTAATGAAAGTAGAATATAAGTGTTCAAACTGAGTGTCGAAGGTTAGGCCTTGGTAACTTCACAGATGCTTAGAGTTCTAAGACATTGGTTCTCACTATTAGGGAAGCACATCATCTCCCGTGAGTTCTGTAAGGAAGAGAACTCTCAAGTGTAGAGAAATGGGGCAAAGGCCACTGCAGTCTGAAGGCTGGTGTAGGGCAGCATGACCAGTGATGTTAAGCCTCTATCTGGTGATGCATGGCCCCACAGGGGCAGGACTGCAAGGTTAAGGGTTCCAAGGCATGAGGGCCACAGAGCCCATGACTTACCAGGATTCGGTCAAAGGCTGACGGTGTCCCACCCCGCTGCACATGCCCCAAGACGGTGACCCGGGTGTCATATCCCAGACGCTTTACCACCAGCTGAAGGGACCAAAAGAGGGACAGAGGGGGTTAAAGTCAAGGGGAGAAAATAAGCAGGGACTGGGGTGAGCCATGGACGGCCTGGCCTCCTGTCCTGCAGTGCTTCCTGATGGCAAGAAAGCAGGGTCTGGGACCTGGGGAGAGACAGGCAGGAAGACCAAGGGGAGAGGCAGTGTCAGAAGACTCAGAAACCAGCATGGCAGGGGCTATGTAGTTTCACCCATACACACATTTTTGATGTCTTCTGAGGTGATTGGCTTGCCATTCTTGTCAATTGCACCCTCAGCCACAATGATGATGTTCAGACGAGAACCTCGGGTCCTTGTCTGGTCAGGAAAAAAGGGAAAAACAGTCAGTGGAATAAAAGAAATGGGAACTGGATCATCAGTGGACAAAGGTGAGGGACTTTTTAAGGGCAAAATAAAGTGGCGGTACCTCACTGAGTCGGCGACAAAGGTGTTCCTCCCAGTCATCATCTGGTGGACATTCAGGAATAAAAACCCAGTCGGCCCCACAGGAGAGAGAGGTGACAAGGGCCAGGTATCTGAGATGACAGTCAAAAGTATCATGTGGGGAGCTGGACTCCACAAACAGCCTCACCATACCCAACCAGTTCACCCACTCCCCTCAGGTGGTGAAAGGTCTGGGGTCCTCCATCTCAGTCTTGAGGCAAGGGTGAGAGCACCAGGCCCCTCAGTGAGAGTCTGTCCCTAAAGAGCACCTTCTGTTCACGTTCACCTGCCACAGCGGCTTCTAATCTGGAAGCACTACCCATGCTTTAGCCCCCAGTGTGTGCCTGAGCATGTGCACACACATGTGTGCAAGGATGTGAGGGAGGTGGGGTGCAGGTGGGTCAGGGGACCACGCCACGAGGAACCTCCACACCTCCAGATCTGGAAGAGGAAAGGGCTATTGCTGGTTCCCCAGAATAAATGGGCTGGGATGAGGATCTTACCCACAGTGGCGGCCCATCACTTCTAACACAAACGTCCTCTGGTGACTGCAAGAGAGAAAATTATAGGACTTATACATTCCAAGTGTCCCTATGGATAGCACCCACATCTAGGCCAATTAATCTCTCTGAGAGATGCATTCATGCTGTTAGACCTTCCTAAAGCCGCAACCCTTTAATACAGTTCCTGTGGGTCGTGACCCACAGGTTGAGAACCACTGGTCTAGAGACTAACCCTTTAGGCAACCCCACAGGTGTTAAAGACCTCAGAGCCACCTATGTGGACAGCGTGCTGGACAGTGGGAAAAGGCAAATCCTAGAGCATTTACAGAGCAGTGCCATTCCAGTGCTCTAGGGATCATGTTTAATTAAAAATAGTGTTCCAGGTTTGGCACACATGCTCAGTGGTTACTGCGCCAGCCGTATACACCGAAGTTGGTGGGTTTGAACCCAGCCCGGGACAGCTAAAGAACAATGACAACTACAACCAAAAATAGCTGTGTGTTGTGGCGGGTGCCTATACTTCCAGCTACTTGGGAGGCTGAGGCAAGAGAATCGCTTAAGCCCAAGAGTTTAAGCCCAAGAGTTTTAGGTTACTATGAAATGTGATGCCACATCACTCTACCGAGGGCAACATAGTTGAGACTCTGTCTCAAAAAAAAAAAAAACAAGAAAAAGAAAAGAAAACAAGTAGTGTTCTAGCCTCAGAAGACTGGTGGTTATCAACAACACAGCTGGAATGCTCCCATCTTCACCAGCCTCTTGCCCTTTAGCCTGTCCCAGCTGCCATCCTCCTACACTGCCTACCTCCCAAGGCCCTGTACCTCTGGGCAGTGGTGGTGATGGCATCTACAATTTCTATGATCCGGTGCAGAGCAGAATCAGTGCCAATGGTCATATCAGTGCCGCAGAAGTCATTGTCAATTGAGCCAACCAGGCCCACGATGTTCAGGTAGCTGGATTTCTTAGCTTCTTCATCTGTGATCTTACCTGACCATGAGAAGCAAAGCAGGAGCCATTGGGTGAGTTGCCTGGCCTGCCTAAAGTCTCCAGGGAGAGAAGAATCTACAGCCAAAGGGAATTGTAACCAATGGCTGAAAAAGAAGGACAAACACCACCTATCTGTGTCTGGGTAACATTTTTCTCCAACGGGAGGTGAAGGCTGGGTGTGTGTGTGTGTGTATGAGCACTTGCACAAACAAGCAATACTAATGTGAAAAACAGTCTTATCCACTTTCTTTCATCAAGATAGCCTACCACAAAACAAACCAAAAAGCAATGTCTTACCTGCTTTCTGGAGGTCACTCAACAAGTCACTCCACTCTGAACGGAAGGTGTCAGCCCCAGTGAGGCTGCCATCACCCCCGATGACACACAGATTGGTAATCCCACGCTTCACCAGGTTGTACGCAGCTTGGAGTCGTCCTTCTCGTTCCCGAAAGTCCTTGCACCGGGCACTTCCAATCACCGTGCCTCCCTTAGGGAAGAGGTAGGAGTTAGCTCCCCAGATGACACAGCCAAATTTGCCCTCGACATGTTAAGATTTCCCTATTCCAACACTGTCATGGGCCAAAAGAACCATGTGACTCCAAAAGAAATTCCCTGACACCCTTGAGAGTAATTTGTCCCTTCCAAAGAAAAAAGAAATGATGGTGGCTGAGACAACATAAGGTCATTCCCACATTCTTTTTTTCTTTTTTTTTTTTTTTGAGACAGAGTCTCATGTGTTGCCCTCAGCAGAGCGGCGTCACAGCTCACAGCAACCTCAAATTCTTGGGCTCAAGCAATTCTCTTGTCTCAGCCTCTGGAGTAGCTGGGACTACAGGCATCTGCCACAATGCCTGGCTATTTTTAGATACGGGGTTTCACTCTTGCTCAGACTGGTCTCGAACCTGTGAGTTCAGGCAATCCATCAGCCTCGGCCTCCCAGAGTGCTAGGATTATAGGCATAAACCACCCATTCCCACATTCTGATGCATAGAAGACTGCTAAGAACCCATTTCATTAAAGAGTTTATCATCAAAGTGACTATCTTTTTTTTTTTGAGACAGAGTCTTACTTTGTCACCCTTGGTAGAGTGCCATGATGTCGTAATTTGCAGCAACTTCAAACTCTTGGGCTCAAGTAATCACTTTGCCTCAGCCACCTGAGTAGCTGGGACTACAGGCGCCTGCCACAATGCTCAGCTATTTTTAGAGACAGGGTCTCTCGCTCTGGCTCAGGCTGGTCTCAAACTCATGAGCTTAGGTGATCCACCTGCTTTGGCCTCCCAGAGTGCTAGGATTACAGGCATAAGCCATTATGCCCATCAAAGTGACTATCCTTAAAGAGAACAAGTGAAAACATTCATGTTTGTTACCTTCTGGAATAATCTTCGTCTTTCACATCTTAGAAGAATAAGGAGCAACAGTGACTTCAGTCTCTAGAAATTCTCCCTAGGGGCCTGACATTATTGGACCGTGTACAAACTATTTTTTTGGAGTTCACCCCAATGTGCTTTGTAGTTTTTTCCCTCACTAACACACTGAGATTTCTTTTTTTTTTTTTAGAGACAGAGTCTCACTTTGTTGCCCTTGGTAGAGTACTATGGCTTCATAGCTCACAGCAACCTCCAGCTCCTGGGCTTAGGTCATTCTCTTGTCTCAGCCTCCTGAGTAACTGGGACTATAAGCACCCGCCACAATGCCCAGCTATTTTTTTGTTGCAGTTCAGCCAGGGCCGGGTTTGAACCTGTCACCCTTGGTATAGGGGGCCGGCGCCCTACTCACTGAGCCACAGGCGCCACCCATACTAAGATTTCTAACTGTACCTAGGCACTGGCAGTCCTTTCTCTAGGCTCCTTGGGAATCTATGGTGCTGGGGGGGGAGCCATAATACCCAAGTATTCACAGAGAAAATACCTCCTTGTGTAGAAAGCCTTAAATTCCGTGGGACTCCAAGATGCCCCAAGAGAGGTAAGTATACTCAGGGTTTTCACACATCATATAAGCTCCTGGGCACCCATGACTTCAGATGGTGATGGAGAATTCTGGCTCATTCTCAGGCCACTTTATAGCAAACACCATTGCCTTGTAAAGCCTTCACTCAGCCCTGCACATTAAATTTCTTCCCATAAATCTTTAGGGGGTTGAAGTGAGAAATGTGGATAGGAATATAATTTGCAAATTTTTTCAGTAAATCAGCAAATGATTGCATTTCTATTGGTCTAGCCCACAGTGGGTACATATTAGAAGGAGCTGAGAATGACATGGATTAAGTAGCATAAAAGGCTGTGGATATGAGTGGGACCTTCTTAAGAACTGTTTCAGTTCCTTCTTCCCTTAAATGGTCTGGTTACAGGTCACCTCAGCTCCATCACATGAGGCCTGGCAAATTTCATCTCTGCTTCTGCCTCTGGCTCTAGTCTGGTAGGGTTATTTTCAGGGCCAGACCTTCTCTGTGACCCCAGAGTAGGAGCTGTTTGCATGCCAGTTCCTAAAGTCTTCCCTGTGACCTTCCTATAAAAAGCAAACCATCCTGTGATCACTCCCTCACCCCTGTCCCCACCCCAGGAAACCAGAGTGATATTTTCAAATGCAAAGAGTAAAGGGCAAATGTAGTCCCTCTCTTGCCACTGAATTCCTTCACATCAAACCACATGGCAGGGATTTGGGGAGACCACAAGCCCAAACCAGAGTGAGATGAAACAAGGAGAGGACAGATATGAGACAGTTCTCTGGAACATACCAGCTGAAGCATCATGGAAACACTCTCCCAGGTGGCTTCCCTGATGTGATCTCCGCCATCCACCAGGCCTTGATAACCCTGTGGGACACATTATGCCCTTCAGCCTCTGGTAGGCTCCCTCCCGGCAAATTCCCAGGATTAAGACAGGATCACTGGAAAGAGGTTCTCTGAGAATCAAGTCACCTCATCCCAGCAGTGAAGGGTACTCATCTTGGATGCTCATGAGACTATCACATTTACCGCAGTCCAAAGGAGACGGTAATCTTCTCAATACCCTCTTCTGGTTTCTCTCATTTTTTAAACATGAGGATATTCTTCCTAATATTTAATCTTAACTCCCTGACTTTGGGCTCATCCTATTTCCTCCGGCCTGCTCCTCAAGGGGATTGTGTAACAACAGATGGTTTGGGTAACAATGGGAAACGGGAGAAAGGGATGTTGGAGAGAGGGAAGGAAAGAAAGGAGACTTGATAAGAGAATACATAATTTGAGAGAAGAAAGGCAGACAGACTTTACAGAAAGAAAAGCAGGCAAAACCTGACGGGGACCTGAGGGAAGGGAGCCCAGGAAGAATCAGAACCTCAGAAAACTAAACAAACTACAGAAATCCACCAAGACTCTTTCCACCTGGGACTTTTTCCTTAGATACTCTAAACACCCTCTTTAGTTTCTCTCATTTTGGGGGAGGTGGAAGGAAAACCAAGAGTTACTTCTTCCTTTATATTGAACATGGCAACATGAAAACCCAGTTTGCAGATCCCTGGGCCCCGTCATCATCACTGGATCCAAGAGTGGGAAGGAGTGACTCATGGAGACGGGGAGCAGAGAAAAGCAAACCCAGCAATGGAACTGGGAGGTGAGGAAACAAAGTGGGAAGTGGGTGGGAGGCATATGAAGCAGAGAACAGAGAAAGAATGAGGAAGAACAAAGTAGAGAACCAACCTCATGGACAAAGAAGACACGGGCACCAGTAAAGATACCAACTCGAACCACAGCCCTGACAGCAGCATTCATTCCTGCAGGAGGGGAGAAAGAAGGCAGGGGAAGGTTACTTCTCAGAAAAGCAGCCATGGAATGCACGGAAGTTACACCTGGCTAAATATATGGGTCAGTACTTTTTCTAGGCTTTTCTCTGAATCTAGAATAATTCTCTCATCAAAGTCTTCTGGCCTCCCCGCTCCCAATCTCCACATGAGTCTCCATTAATTCCCTCCCACACACAAAAATCCTGCCCTTCCCAAGAGTTTTCCTTGACAGGGCAATCTGGGAAATAACAAGAGGAACGAGCAAGCATTTTCCTGAATGTGTACTGGAGTCTGCTCAAGGAGTATCAGCCATGAATGTGTGCTGTGGGTCAGACACAGCCAAGAACTTGTCAGAAACATCATCTCATTCAGTCCTATCTACAACCCTGGAGTTGCCTCCATTTCACAGATTTGGAAACTGCAGCTCAAAGAGGTCAAGGTCACAGAGCTACTACTCAGAAAGTTCAGATGTAAATTCAAGTTCTAAAATGCCTAAATCAACACTATTGACCTCTCTGCCTTGCCCTGCTAATCTCAATGGCTGTATTATGTTTTCCTTCCTTTCTGCACTGAATCTAGACATTAGCTTTGGTAGGCTTTTCGGGACAAAGACATGACTCTGTGGTTCAGTGACCTGATGAGTCACAGTCTGTTCATGAGCATGCCTGTTACCGAATAGCTGATTCTCTCACCCTACACGTGCACACACACAGCTTTTTCACATCATTTGTGTTTGTCTGTGTTCCAATGTGTACCACATAGATTTCCTGGCTCCCACATTGCCAGAAGAGGTTGTGACCAAGGGTATAGGAAGAATTAGTGGGGACTCTATTCTCTCACTGTCCCCTCCTGGCATCCACTCAATTAGTCAACAAATACTTGTAGACCTCCTGCGGCCCTGTATATAAGATGAGTATGGGAAACTTAAAAATTATGCTATAGGGGCAGCTCCTGTGGCTCAAAGAAGTAGGGTGCCAGCCCCATATGCTGGAGGTGGCAGGTTCAAACCCAGCCCTGGCCAAAAACTGCAAAAATTGCAAAAAAAATTATGCTATAAATTATTCGCTCTCTGCTTTCACTGAGAGAAGAAAAATCACAACTAAAACAGAGAGGAGAGCCTTTTCCCTTTTGCACGATGAGTATTATCCCTCTCCCAGTGGCTGCTCAATGACAAGAACTCTCCCAGGAGCACTGCAGAGGAGCCAGCCTGCCACAATACACAGCAGGGGTCCCAAACATGTGTTTCATGCTAGAAACAATGCTACTAATACTGCACTGCGCTTGGCTTTATGGGTGAGAGGTGGCAAGGCTCAAGGAGTGTCAGCCATAATGGATCAACTTTTGCAAACTACTTTACCCACCCTAGTACTACGTGAACAAGTTTAGCTTTTATTCTGTAGGCCAGGGTTTAACTGGGGACCCACAGATAACAGATTTCAGGGAATCCATGAACCTCCCAAAACTATACGTATGAAAAGTTTTGCGGGCATGAACATTTCTTTTGGAAGATGATCAACAGCTTTAATTTGAGTCTTTTTTTAATTTTTTTTTTTTTGCAGTTTTTTTGGCTGGGCTTGAACCCACCACCCCCAGGTGGAGCCAATGCCCTACTTCTTGAGCCACAGGCACCACCCTTTTCATTTGAGTCTTAAAAGGGACGGTGACCCCCCTCACCTCAAGAAAGAAAAGTTACAGACAATGAAGACTCTCTGAGACCAGAGAGACATGATGAGATCTATATATCAGAAAGGCAGTTCTGGCAGCAGCATGGAAGAAAGCTTGAGAGAGACGTTACTAGGACTAAGAAGCTACCGGGCACCCCAGACTAGAAATGTGGAGGGCCCATAAGCATAGCATTTGGGACAAAACAAATACTAGATAGAAGAATCTAGGAAACAGAAGTAAGATGACTTATATCTAATCAGCGGTGTGATTACATTTCAAGATTTGGGAGAAGTAGGTTTGGATGTGGAAGGCAGAGGTGAGGATGATACATTCATATTTGGACATGTTGATTTTGCAGTTCTTATGAGGCATCTACATGGACTTGGAAGAGACTGTTCAAGAGCAAACATAGAACCATAAGGGGAAAGGGTAAGGAATGGAAGCATAACAAAAACCAACACTGAAGGAGTGGGCCAATTAAGGGGGCTCCGTGACAGAAACTAACAGAGAGCAGCAAGAAAGACAAAAGAAGATCCAGGGCTTAGCAATGTCTTGGTAGCCAAAAGGGGACAGTTTCAAGAAGTGGAAACAGGGTCCAAAGCTTCTGATAACGGATCTAAGATGAGGACTGGAAGGTTGGGCTCGTCAGTAAGAGGTCACTGGTAAGCACTGATGACAAAGCTTACTTATGACATCATTAAGTTGGGAACTTCACACCCTTAAGCTGAAGGAATCAAAACCAAAAAGTCTGTGAAGGGAAGGGGGTTCTCAGAAGCTTCAGGAAAAGCCTGCTGTGTCTGAAAGGAAGAACTTCAGAGTCAACACAAAGCCCCGAGTGCCTTGGGGAATATGAATGAAGTCTGCTCACCAAGATCAGAGCAGGCAGGAAACTGGTGTTTGTTTGCCAGCCCTTCACAAGGCCAAGGATATTCTTCTCTAGATACCTGGAGTTCTAGAGTATGGATTTGTAATCTTAGAAAATAATGGAAGAAATTGTCCTGAAAAGTATAAACTGTTTCCTTGCTCCCAAGCTGAGTAAATTGGGGGAGGGGAGGAGATGTAAGATAAGCAAAAGACTTAAAAGGTTTTCAGTGTAAAGCAAAAAATAGGTAGTAGGCAGGGAATATGAAAGAAAAATTCTACAATAAGGAAGATTCTTTCTCATTTCCGTCTGCCTTTTTTTTTTTAACCTCCCCCCCCCCACCAACTTCTAGAAGTCATTCTTATTACCTCTAAATCGAATACCTTAGTGTATTCCTAGTTTTAGGACTCCCTCCTGTGCCCCTGTACCAGTGCCTCAACCCCCTTGTTCCCTAAAAATCACAGACTGGGGTATATAGTTTATACTGAGGAGTCCCAGTAATCCTTTGGGCTTTCTTATCCAACCTCACTGGCCTAGTCTGGCTGCAAGCCAGTCCTGGCTGGAGTCTCCTTGGCTGTTCCACGTTGCCCTAAATAACCCTCCGCGAGCAGCTGCCTGACTCAGTAGAAGCAAAATGAAGGATAAGATTACAGACACCATCCAGTAGGTATTCTGGGTGCAGTCAGGGAGGCTCTGCAGAACATCATAAGCACATAGTTTGGAGTGTCCAATTATAGCCTATCGGGAAGAGGTTTGGGGAAGAAAAACTATGGGTGATGGGTCCCTATGAGACTACACAGAAAAAAACTAATAAATGACTTAATCATGACTTTTGAAAACTGATACTAAAATGGTTCTTTCCACTTTAACTTTGAATAAGACACAAAAGTTTAAGAGGAATAAACCTATGTCAGATGTGAACTACACTGTCATTTTTGGTTTTGGGGACATAGTCTCACTTTGTTGCCCTTAGTAGAGTGCCCTAGCGTCATGGCAATGTCAAACTCCTAGGCTCAAATGATTCTCCTCCTCAGCCTCCGGAGTGGCTGGGACTATAGATGCCTGCCACAATGCCCTGCTATTTTTAGACATGCACTCTCGCTCTTGCTCAGGTTGGTCTTGAACTCCTAAACTCAAGCAATCCGCTCGCTCACTTTAGTCTCCCAGAGTGCTAAGATTATAGGCTTGAGCTACTGCACCCAGCCTTATTTTACTTTTAATGGTTTATAGGAACAGCTAGTCTAAAGTTTATGATTTTTATTTATATATCCATTAGAAAGCATAGGTAAGGCTGGGCACAGTGGCTCACGCCTGTAATCCAAACACTGTGGGAGGCCGAGGTGGGTAGAATGCCTGAGCTCAGGAATTCCAGACCAGTCTGAGCCAGAGCAAGACCTTGTCTCTAAAAGTAGCTGTGCATTGTGGCGGACACCTATAGTCCCAGCTATTCAGGAGGCTGAGGCCAAGAGGATTGCTTGAGCCTATGAGTTGGAGGTTGCCGTGAGCTATGATGCCACAATACTCTACCCAAGGTGACAAAGACTCTGTCTAAAAAAGTAGAATAAGAGGTTAAAGAAAACTACACTCCCTCCCTCCTTGGAAAGAAAAAGTAATAAGACTGGGTGCCCACAGCTCAGTGGTCAGGGCGCCGGCCATATGCACTGGGGCTGGTGGGTTCGAATCTGGCCTGGGCCTGCTAAACAAACCTAACAAACAAACAAATAAACAAAAATAGCCAGGCGTTGTGGCAGGCGCCTGTAGTCCCAGCTACTTGGGAAGCTCAGGTCAAGATAATTGCTTAAGCCCAAAAGTTTGAAGTTGCTGTGAGCTGTGATGTCACATCACTCTACTGAGGGTGACAAAGTGAGACTATCTTAAAAAAAAAAGAAAGAAAAAGTAATAAAATTTTAAAAAATAATAAAAGTAGAATAAGCCAGGCACGGTGACATGTACCTGTACTCCCAGCTACTCAGAAGGCTCACTTAAGCCTAGGAGTTCAAGTCCAGCCTAGGCAATGCAGCAAAATCCCATCTGTCAAAAAAATAAAATAGGATAAATATGCACTTGGAATGACTGCCTGTCTGGAGACAGAAGGCTAACACAGGTGACTGAGGTCCTTTTCAAAGGCAGAATACACCATTCATAAGACTAAATGTAGCATGGCTGAGGCCATTCCTGGGCTGGAAAGAAAATTAAGATTTGGTATTTAATCAGCCTAGCATCCCAGAGTCCTTGGCTTCTGAGCTCAGGATGTCTGATTCCTGGTCATTTTTCTACCTCAAGAGATCATTAGTTCTTGTGAGTTCAGGAAGGAAAGAACTGGAGAGAACTTTTACAGATTTTATGGAACTCAACCTAACTTTCCCATGTGGCCCATATCACATAAGAAAAAAAAAAGCATTTCTTTGTTTGTTTCTCCTTGGGAGAACTAGGGCCATCAAATTTATCTCTGGGAAGCTCACTCTGAATTTCAGCTACTCCTTCAGCCGAGACCTCTCAGCTCTGTTTTGTGTTTTGTGTTTTGACACCCTGCCTCCTGAGAATTTCATTTTCTACCATTCTCAGTTCCTACTGACATATGCCTGTGATGTTATGTGGATTTGCAAGAAGGATATTTCCTTGGATAAACTGTGCCTGTCAGAATCCCATAGCACTTGGCTCAGGTGGGCCCTTGAGAAATGAGCTTGTCTAGAGCCCTGTCTCCATGAAAGATGGTCCGTCTCTTATAGCAGGCAGGTTAAGGTCATCCCTATAATAAGAGGGTCTCATTGCTCAGAGTCAGAAGCTGGAAGGGCTCTGCTCCTCTTAGATACAAGTTAAATCCTAGGCATTTTTTTCCTTCTGTCCCTCAAGAGACAGAGCTCATCTCCATCATTTCATAACTCTGTGAGTCTCTTGTGCATTTCTTTATAGGCTCTCTCTTCCCCTAATCTGACAATCTAAGTCCACAGGCCTTTCTACCAAGGCTTCAAGATCAACACTCAAGAGTTTATGTTGAAGAATTTAATATTGACAAGGGATTTTTTTTTTTGAGACAGTCTTATTTTGTCACCCTTGGTAGAGTGCCATGGCATCATAGCTCACAGCAACCTCAAACTCTTGGGTTCATGCCATCCTCTTGCCTCAGCCATACAAGTAGCTGGGACTATAGGAGCCCACCACAACGCCTGGCTATTTTTTTCTATTTTTAGTAGAGACAAGGTCTTGCTCTTGCTCAGGCTACTCTCAAACTCCTGAGCTCAAACAATCTACCCACTTCAGCCTCCCAGAGTGCTGGGATTACGGGCTTGAGCCACCCACGTCTGGCCTATTGACAAGGGATCCTGCCAGGAAAGAAGAGGTCCACCATCTCTATGGCCTCAAAAGGGGTTATGCATTCCCAATCTGGTCACTCTTCCCAAGTTCTGACCTCTGGGCCCTCCCTCCTGAGTTTCTTCATTCTAGCACTTTCTGATTCATAACATATATCAGAATTATTTAAACATTATTTAAAAATATAAAGTCTAGGCAGGGAATAATGCCTCATGCCTATAATAATCCTAGCACTCTGGGAGGCCAAGATGAATGGATTGCTTGAGCTCAGTAGTTCCACACCAGCCTGAGCAAGAGGGAGACCCTGTCTCTAAAAAATAACCAAGCTGCTTGGCTCCTGTAGCTCAGTGGTTAGGGTGCTGGCCACATGCACCAGGGCTGGCGGGTTGGAACCCAGCCAGGGCCTACTAAGCAACAATGACAACAATAACAACAACAAAAATAGGCAGGCATTGTGGCAGGTGCCTATAGTCCCAGCTACTTGGGAGGTTGAGGCAAGAGAATCACTTTGAGGTTACAGTGAGCTGTGATGCCATGGCACTCTACCCAGAGCAACAGAGTGAGACTCTGTCTCAAAAAAATAACTAAATATATAAATAAATAAAAATATAAAGTCTAGCTTTACTAATATACTAGTAAGAAGTATCATAAGAACAAAAATTCTATCTGAATAACCAATCCTTAATGACTATCGTCCTACTTGACACACAGTAGATGCTCACTAATTCCTATTTAAGTAATTATTGATACATTTATCATTTACTATGTGCTAGCTACTCTTCTAAGCACTGTACTTGGATATAAAGAGTTCAGTTGTTTGGCTGGGTGAGGTGGCTCACACCTTTAATCCCAGCACTCTGGGAGGCCGAGGCAGGTGGCTTGCCTGAGCTCAGGAGTTCGATACCAGCCTGAGCCAGAGCGAGACCATATCTCTAAAAATAGCCAGGCGTTGTGGTGGGCGCCTATTGTCCCAGCTACTCAGGAGACTGAGGCAAGAGGATCACTTGAGCCCAAGAATTTGAGGTTGCTATGAGTTATGACACCATGGCACTCTACCCAGAGCTAAAAAAGAGAGTTCAGTTGCTTGAAATTTATATTCTCCATAAAGATTAATTCAACCAGGGCCTACCATTTCATTACAAAAGGGGATTCTATTTAGTTAATGCACACTTGACTATTTTTATTTATGTGCCTTACATAATAATTCTAGTGACATATCATACTTTCCCAAACAAAATCAACTTCTTCCCAGCACCTGAGACAGGACTCTATAGAGAGTGGGTTCTTAGCACAAAGTCTAAAGAAGCCTAGGGACAGTGGTGCAGAGGAAGGCGGACGAGCTGAGACTGCTTTCCTTCTCTTTTTTTTTCCCATCATGGTCTCCAGGTCCTGGCCTCCCTTTCAGAGATTCTGCCCTGTATCAGTGTATTATAGACTAGAACATAAAAGAAGAGCAAAGGGGGGAAAAGTTTGCTTTTTCAATTACACATTCCCTTTCTCCTACTTCATTTTTCTTATTGTACACCTAATTTCTATGACTCCTAAGTTTCTTAGACTTGACCCAGAGAAGGGTTCTTGCTGGCTCTGTTCTCTGCCCCCCCCCCCAATGAATCTGCACTGCGTAACTGCTGCTGTTCATGTTTGTTCCGAGGCTAAAAGAACTGAAGGGGAGGAAAGGCCAAAGAAAACAGAGAGTACCTGGCTAACCCTGGTCACCGCAGGAACTCTCGAAACACCAGATTTAATACCTGAAGATCTAACTGGGGCCTGCCAACTACCAGTTCTGGGTCTTCTTCCTTTTCTACCATTTCTAAAGTATGAAGGGAATCTACGTACCATCTTTCCAACAACTTTCTCTCTTTAGTGTCTTTCTAATGTTGCTTAAGAAAACCTACTCTTTCAGATACCAGAGGACCGAAATGGTTCTAAATCTTCAGAGAAACTTGGGAAGCCAAGTTTTATGAAGATGTGGGTAAATAAAAGTAGAGCAAATAAAATCTAAACCCCCTGGGGATTTAGACCTGACAGAGATTTTTAAAGGGAAGTCCAGGATTCCAGTGAACTCACTAAAGGACAGTTCTATGCTGTAGGCTAAGGGGGTCAGGAAACTCCAAGGGGCCCGCCAGCCATGTTTTTTGTCCCCTTCTCCTTACCTTGGGCATCTCCGCCAGAGGTTAAGACGGCAATGGCTTTGCCGATCCCCAGAGTTTTGGCTGCATGGTGCTCTTCATGGGTCATGATCCACTCTAGGATTCAAGACAATAGTCAGTTAAAATGCAGGTGGATCAATGTGCTCCCAGCTCAAGAAATGGCTGTTAGACTGGCTAGAGCCACTTCACTCAGTCTGCGCTTTGCAGCCGGGGAGCTTTGGACTTTTTCCAAAGGACAGCCACACCTTTGCAGGCTGACGAGCTAGAAATGTCACTGTAATCAAGACCAAGACTGCAAAAGTCCTGGTTAATCCTTCCCTGTCTCCTCCCACTCCAAGTGGAACCTATCTGGGGAATAAGCTAAGGTCAGGAAGGAGAGCAGTTGACTCAACAGCAATCAGAAAGCAAAGAGGAAAGTTAAGTCGGCCTTAGGGATTCCTCCCTTCTAATGAAGGTTGATGCAGAGAATAGGAATCAGATGGGGTTTAGGGCACTGACTGAGAACTAGCAAAATAGAAGCCAAAAAGCAAGCTAGCTTGCTTTAAGATTAGAGCTGAGGGAGGTGGCGCCTGTGGCTCAGTGAGTAGGGCGCTAGCCCTATATACTAAGCATGGCGGGTTCAAACCCAGCCCCAGCCGAACTGCACAACAACAAAACATAGAAAATAGCTGGGTATTGTGGCGGGCGCCTGTAGTCCCAGCTACTCGGGAGGCTGAGGCAAGAGAATCGCCTAAGCCCAAGAGCTGGAGGTTGTTGTGAGCTATGTGATGCCACGGCACTCTATGGAGGGCCATAGAGTGAAACTCTGTCTCTACAAAAAAAAAAAAAAAAAAAAAAAAGATTAGAATTGGGTGTTAGGGAATTGAGTAGGGTTAGGGAATATGGAGTAGAAACTGGAGTTTAAGGTTATAAAAGCACATGAGAGCTCAGGCAAGTTAATAGTGTCCATCTCAGGAATGGTTAGGGACTTTCTCTGACCTTTCTTGTCCCTCTCAGACTCTCAGCCTCCTGTGCATCTCTTAATCCTTTGTCTTTGGGCCTTGTCCCTCATACCACATATTATCAAATGAGCAGAGTAACCCAAATTCATTGCCATGTATACATAGATATGTGCATGTGACATGGGAACCCCTTCATATTTTTGTCTTTAGAGATTATCTCTCTTAAAGGAACACAGAAGACATACTTTTGCATCCATAAAATGCCAATGGCATCATTACTCCCTGTTTTCCAGGCTAAAATCTCTCTTTTTATTTTTTTTTTTTGTGGAGACAGAGTCTCACTCTATCGCCCTCCGTAGAGTGCTGTGGAGTCACAACTCACAGCAACCTCCACCTCTTAGGCTTAAGCGATTCTCTTGCCTCAGCCTCCCAAGTAGCTGGGACTACAGGCGCCCGCCACAACGCCCGGCTAATTTTTGATGCAGTTCGGCCCGGGCCAGGTTTGAACCCGCAGCCCTCGGTATATGGGGCCCTACTCACTGAGCCACAGGCACCGTCCCAGGCTAAAATCTCTTATTTTAAAATTTATATCCTCCTTCATCTCAGAATCAAAACAGTAACCAAATCCTATTATTCTCCCTTATCATCTTCCTTTATCCATGCCTTCCTTTCTATCCTCATTGCTTCTTTGTGCCTGAATTGCTTACTACAATGGCTGGTCTCTCTCTGTGTTCCCTTCTTCACTCTATTAAAGACACAAAATAAACCTTCATGGGAAGGTCATAGGTCCTGAGGCTTCAGTGGAGAAGGGATTCATTCACATGAACAGGAGTTTTAAGAGGAGCTCACGTTTTTGCCCTGCATCTGGGGAAATGAGGATAGCTGCCTATAGAGACATAAGTCAGGTAAACATACACATCACCCATGCCAATAAAATACATGCAATCAAACACAAGTGAAGACATACGCACACACACACACAGTGTTGTTAAGAGATATAGACTAAGAAACATACTACATATGATCAGTACTGACAGATAAAGCCCAAACTTCTTAGGCTGGCATTCAAAGCTTCTACGATCTAACCCTTGCCTATACCTTTTCAGCCTTTGCTTCTATGAATTCTCCACTCCATTGTCGCCTGAACATTACTTTTCTGTCACCAGGTATTTTTGTGCCCAGGCACACTGCATCCCTCATCCAGATGGCAACCCTGACCCTTTGCACAGATCCATACTCCACTCCATTATTTAAAGCTAGCCCTAGTCAGACCTTTGTTAAACTGATTAGACCTTCCTTGATCACCACAGGTCAAGGAAGACTTTTTTTCGGACCTCCTCTAATCATACAAGGTCAGACAATTAAGTTAGCAAACTTATCCTAAAAAAGTGCTATATAACTCATTGCCAAATAAGGTACTCCCCTTGGGAAGTACCCATGCTAGTGCCTAGTCCACTCTTCATAGCAATTTTTTTTTTTTTCTTAGACAGTCTCACTCTGTTGCCCAGGCTAGAGGGCTGTGGTGTCAGTCTAGCTTACAGCAACCTCATACTTCTGAGTTCAGGTGATCCTCCTGCCTCAGCCTTCAGAGTAGCTGGGACTACAGGCATCAGCCACAATGCCCAGTTCTACTTTTAGTAGAGACAGGACTTATTCCTGCTTAGACTGGTCTCAAACTCCTGAACTCAGACAATCCTCCTGCCTCCGCCTCCCAGAGTGCTAGGATTACAGATATGAATCCCTGTGCCTGGCCTTCAAAGAGATTTTGGAACTCTTTATCTGGAATGGCCATCAGAGCTGTCATTGTACAAGGTCTAACATTAAGTTTGAAAACTCATCCTGGAAAAAGCGCTACATACCCCATTGCTGAAAATCACTACGGTCACCAGATGGCCAAGGGGAGTACTTGGAAGGTGACTATCGTGATACTCAGTAGTGAGGTAGGTAAAAGCATTTTTTCTAGGATGAGTTTGCCAAATCATCGTCTGGAACTGCATCATTCATTTAGCACTTATATCCTACTTTATGTGGCATTTTAATTGTTTCTTATGCACTGAAACAAAGACTGGACTAGATTAGGAGTCAGCAAACTACAACCCACAGCCTCCTCCTGTCTTTGCATGGCAGCAAGCTATGAAAGGTTTTTACATTTTTAAATAGTTGCAAAAAATAGTTCATGATAGGTGCAAAATACATAGTATCTGAAATTCAAATTACAGTGTATGTACTAATCCCATTCAGGCACCTGTTATCTGTGGCTGCTTTTGTGCTACTAGAGTGGGGTAGATATTGTGACAGAGACCCAAGGGCCTGCAAAGCCTAAAATACTTACTATCTGAACTTTTCTAGGAAAAGTTTGCAGGCCACTGGACCAGATAACAGCTAAAGTCACTTTTCCTAACTAGGCTGAAAACTTCTCCCAGGAGGGATCATGCTCATGTTTTAAAAACTTTTATACAGCCTACCAAAGCTTGGTGAGTCCATTGCACACAAGAACTCAATAAATACTTGGTGAAACTATTAATGGATTAGTGAAATGCATAAAATACAAATATATGAAAATTTCAAAATAGGCTTGGATACAGATATACATCTATATTCTACTTCTAAACACACATTTAAGACTTAAATCAGATAAATAGTGAAAGACACAGAAACACAAAAGTAGAGGTAACGCTCTTATTTAACTAGAATGTTCATGCCCAAATTTCTGCTGTAAGAAATAGAAAAGCCAAAAACTATAAGGGGAAGACCGCAGAGTAAGCTGATCTCTTCCTCCCTGAATTTTTTTTTTTTTTTTTTAATTATTCTGTCTTGGGACTCAGCACTGGGTGGAAGCCCACACAGGGATGGTCCACTCCTGGAGGTTTCAGTGATGGAGAAAATTCACCCTAACAAGGGAAAGGTTAGGAGTGTCGACTTGTAAAAAAACAAAACTAAACTAAAAACAGCTCATATCCTTCTCCCGAGTCTCTAAGACAGTTACAGAGGCCAGGACACTGAAATACACGGGAGACTCATATATAAGCATCCTTTACAGACTCACAGTGACACGCATGCAGAGATAAGCAGTCACAGCTACTAAAACACATCTGTATAATCACATGTGCGTCTATAAGCACGCGGGAGGGAGAAATACAGAGAACAGCATCACAGGAGCACGGATTTGAATTGGATGAGCGCCAGAGCAGGGTCAGCCCGCCAAGGGCAAAGTCGTTCGACACCACCACCCATCCCCGACTCCCGGAGACTAGAGCAGAGAGCACAGCGGAGGGAGTGCGGCCCAGGGGCCAAATTCTTCACCACTGCCCTGCCCATCCCCCCTCGGCTGCAGCTTCGGATGCCGCAGCGCCTCTTCTTTTCCCTTTTGCTCCTTTCAGCTCCCCCACCGCCTCCTCCCAAGCCCGCATACTCCCACCTGCCTCCCACCGTTCTCCTTTCTCTTCACCCACGGCCCCTCTTGCCTTTTAGTCTTAGCTCTCCCCGGCTGCAGCTTTCTTGCAGATTGTCCTTGGGGAAGGGGGAGGGGAGCTTGGCGAACACGGGGAGGAGCCAGGTGGAGGCAACCGGGGAGGGGTAAGGAGGGAAGGGTTCCCAACCTCCACTAACAGATGCTGACAAAAAGGCTCCGCCTCCCCTGCTCGCCTTTCTCCTCCTCTTCCTCCTCCTCTTAAGAACCCAGCTCAGATATGGCAGCGGCTTAGTTTTCACTCCCCAGAAGGTCCTATCCAAAAGCAGTCGGCCCCTGAATATAGTGAGAATCAGAAATTATTTAATTACTTCTCTTGTTTTCAACAGAGACAACTTTTTCCTAGTTTGAGCTAAGACACCTTATTCCATCATCTTCAGCAACAAATAATAAAACTTCCTCCTCTGGTCCTATCTGACCTCTATTCACTCTTGAAACTAACATCCCTAATTTACTGCGAGTCTGTGTGCCAGGTTCCTATTTGGTGCTGAGAAACGATGTCAACATCATATGTCAAGAGGGAATTGAAAATCAAAGCAACGAAATACTAGTACACATCTATTAGAACGACTTAAAATTTTTTTTAAAAACTGATAATACCAAATGCTGATGAGAATGTGGAGCCACAGAAACTCTCATTCTTTGTTTCTAGGAATGCACAATGGCACAGTCACTCTAGAAATTTGACGGTTTTTTACAAAGCTAAATGTAATCTTATCACACAATCCAGTAGTAGCACACGAATAAATTGGAAATTATGTGCACAGAAAAAAATCTGCATGTGAATGTTTATAACATCTTTATTGACAATTACCAAACACTGGGAACAATATATCCCTCAAAAGGTGAACTGATGCCAGGCGCAGGCTCATGGCTATAATCCTAGCACTCTGGGAGGCCAAAGTGGGTGGATTCCTTGAGCTCAGGTGTTGGAGACCAGCCTGAGCAAGAATCAGACTGTGTCTCTAAAAAAAACTAGCCAGGCATTGTGGCAGGTACCTGTAGCCCCAGCTACCTGGGAGGCTGAGGCAAGAAGATCACTTGAACCACAAGAGTTTGAGGTTGCTGTGAACCATGCTGCCAGGCACTCCACCCAGGGTAATAAAGTAAGACTCTGCCTCAAAAAAAAAAAAAAAAGCATTGATAAACTATGGTATAACTATAAAATAGAATAATATTCAACAGCAAAAAGAAATGATCTATCAAGCCATGAAGAGACATACTGCTTAGTCAAACAAGCCAGTCTGAAAAGTCTACATGCTGAATGATTCTAATAACAGAACATTCTGAAGGAGGCAAAACTATAAAGACAGTTAAAAGATCAGTGGTTACCTGGGGCTCGGAATAAAGAAGGAGAGATGAATAGGTAGAGGACAGGGAGTTTGGGTAGCAGTGAAATTATAGGGTGCTATAATGGTGGATACATGACATAACACATCTGTCAAAACTAATAGAACCATACAACACAAAGAGTGAGTCCTAACGTAAACACTGGAATTTAGTAAATAATACTGTATCAATACTGGTTCATCAATTATAACAAATGTACCATACAATGAAAGATGTTAATAAATACAGGAAACTAGGATCAAGGCAGTGGCTCACACCTGTAATTCCAGCACTCTGGGAGGCCATGGCGGGGAGATCACGAGAGCTCAAGAGTTTGAGACCAGTCTGAGTAAGAGAGAGACCCGGTCTTTAAAAATAGCTGGGCATTGTGGTGAGTGCCTGTAATGCCAGCTACTCTATAGGCTAAAACAAGAGAATCACTTGAGCCCAAGAGTTTGAGGTTGCTGTGAGCTATGATGCCACTGCATTCAACCCCAAGGCACTCAACTCCAGGGCGACTGAGTGATACTCTGTCTCAAAAAGAAAAAAAAATGCTTAATGTGCAAAGGTTTCGATAGACATTTCTCTGTAGAAGATATACAATGACCAATAAGCACCAGAAAAGATGTTCAACATCAATAGCCATTAGAGAAATGCAAACCAAAACCTTCACTTAGTGATGAGGGAGGAAGGACGGAAGGAAGCAAAGCTTAGTGATGATGTGAATAATTTAGAACCTTCGTGCTGGTGAGAATGTAAGATGGTGCAGCTGCTGTAGAAATCTGGCAGTTCCTCATAAAGTTAAACATAGATTTATCATATGACCCAGCAATTCCACTCCTAAGTACATAATCAAGGAAAATAAAAATACATGTACCCACAAAAACTTGCATGCCAATTGTTCATGGTAGCATTATTTATAACAGGCAGAACTTGGAAACAGCCCAAACATCCATTAATTCGAGAATGGATAAAATGTAGCACATCCACGCATGACAATATTACTCAGCATTACCGAGTACTGATACAAGCTGCAACATGGATGAAACTTGAAAACATTATGTTAATTGAAGAACCCATTCACAAAAGACCACCTATCGTATGATTCCATTTATATAAAATGTCCACAACTGGCAAATCTATATGGACAGAAAGTAGATTAGTAGTTGTGTAGGAGTGAGGGGAAATGGAGAATGACAGCTAATGGGTGCAGGATTTTTTAGGGGGTGGGGGCAGCTAATGAAAATGAACTAACCTTGAAGTGGTTGCAAAACTCAATGAATAATCTAAAAACCACTGAACTGTACACTTTAAATGGGTGTATTTTATGATATTGAATTATATCTCAACAAAGGCATTTGATAGGTCCGAATGTCCCGCCCAGGAAGGAATGAATGCACCAATCCTTACCCTTCCGAACTTTTATATTCTCATCTACCTTAACCCATGTGCTAATTTCCTTTTCGAACTCAGTCCACTTGCACCCGAGTGGAATAAATGTCACATTGCCCACACAGAACCTACACTCTGATTCCTTTTGTTCACATCCCAGGAATAATCTCTCATTTTCGGTTCTTAACCTCTCAGCATTTTAAAAATTGGGGGAAAAGAAGCCTAAAAAGCTCCCCTGGGAAATGAAAATATGCTGCCTCAAATAATAGTTGTTTGGCATATTTTGAGGTGACTATTCAGAGGGGCTGCAAACACGGGATAACCCTGAAAAGCTGTCCTTTGTGGGGGAGATTTGCATCTACATCTGCAGAGGAAATTTACATTAGTGTAGTAAAAAGTGGGGCAAACAGGCTTTCTCTGAGGCTCCATTATCTGTCCCATCCAGATCTAGGAAAGATTAACTCACAGGAAAAAGAATCTAAAAGTTTGACACTTTTAAAGGTCTGTTAGAGAAACTTTCACCGCAGGCTCTCTTCTATCCTTTCTGAGAGCCCTTCTGAGACTACCTGTGAGATTTTTATCTGCATAACAAGACAGCCTTTCCTCACCATGCTTTTCTTCCCCTCCTGCTCACACAACTTGTGTTGCTGCCTCTCCTTGAGAAGCCCCAAACTCCTATTCTTTTCTGTATTCACAGGATGATTTCAGTCACTTTGCCTTGCACTCATGTGCACATAATAAATACGTACACTTTTTCTTTTATTAACCTATTGTTGGTTTGTTTTATAGACTCAAATTATCAAACCTTCAGGAGGGCAGAAGGGAAAATACTCGTTCATCCCTACATTCCCCACACATTGTGAGTTTTCTAACTTCAATACTAAGGTTGAAGGCTGAAATTTGAGAGGCAATCCACCCCTTCCTCTCTCTCTCTCCACAACCAACTCCTATCTCTACCTTAATTAGGTGAAAGCAAGGAAATGTCACTCAGTTACTCATACCTTTATCCCAAGACATCTAATCCCTTAGATCACTTTTTCCATCTGGGATGTTAAGGAAAAAATTATAGGCTGGATGAGGTGGCTCATGGCTATAATCCTAGCACTCTGGGAGGCAGAGCCTGATGGATTACCTGAGCTCAGGAGCTCAAGACCAGCTTAAGAAAAGTGAGACCCTGTCTCTACAAACAGAAAAACTAGCCGGACATTGCGACAGGTGCCCCATAGTCTCAGCTACTTGGGAGGCTGAGACAAGAGGATAACTTGAGCCCAAGAGTTTGATGTTGCTAAGAGCTATGATGCCACGGCTCTCAACCCCAGGGCAACCAAGTGAGACTCCATCTCAAAAAAATAAAATAAAAAATAAAGAATTATTCGTGATACTTGAGGCAGACTTTATTTAGGACCATTATGATAGGTATAGATACCATGGGCAATGGGATTCTGAGAGTGGGCTCAACTCCAAATGCAGCATGGACAAGTAGGAATTTATATTAGGGTAGTAGGGACAGATGTGTCAGTGGCTGAAAATTACTAAGAGGAAACCTTAGGGCTAAGGCAGATTCTGGCCAAACCAATCTAACAGGATTCTTGCTGAAGACAGACCAGGATGATCAGACATCACCTGGCAGATGGTGGAGGAAAAACACTTGATCAGATATTGAGAATAATCATGTATGGAGGATGGATAGTTCTTGCTAAACTGACTTGACAGGGTTCTTGGCTAAAACTGGACTTTACTGGGAAGTGCACAGAAAAGCCTAGAAGAAGGCTGAAGAGTCTGACTAAAGTTTGACCAAGCAGAGAATCTTTGTCAAGGGCTCAATCATCTCCAGGGGGTTCCAGAAAACTAAATGGACACAAATTAAGAAAATGAAACCTCATCTCAAAGGACATGTACCCAGGGAATATTCAGGTCAGCTGGGGTTCTAGAAAAGGAGTATTTTCTCAGAAGTACTGAGGCCTTGCTTATGGTCATCTCAATGCAATCCCTAAACTTGAAGACATTATTTCCTGAGAGTTAAACTAGTAAAAAAAAAAACACAAAATAGAGCAGCCAATGGAAGAAATACCTCAAATTAAGAAATGGTTGTAAAGCCCCAATGCAGTGATTCATGTCTGTAATCCCAGCACTCTGGGAGGGCCAGGCAAGATCCCTTGAGCTCAGTCTCTACTAAAAATACAATAAATAAGCCTGGCATTGTGGGGGGCACCTGTACTCCCAACTATTTGGGAGGTTGAGGCAGGAGGATTGCTTGAGCCCAGGAGTTTGGAGTTGCTATGTGCTAGGCTGATGCCACAGCACTCTAGCCTGGGCAACAGAATTAGCTTCTGTCTCAAAAATAAAAAAAAAAGAAGTGGTTGTAAATTTATTCCTCATAAGAATCTTGAGAAACCCCTATTTCTATATTATAATTCACTCATACATGCAACAAATATTTATTGAGGACTTCTCATGTGCCAGCCACTGTGCCAGACAGTGAGCTACATAATAAGTTCCCATGGAGTATATAATTTATTTTATTATTATTGTTATTTTATTTATTTATTTTTTTAGAGATAGAGTCTCACTTTGTCGCCCTTGGTAGAGAGCTGTGGTATCACAGCTCACAGCAACCTCTAGCTATTGGGCTTAGGCGATTCTTTTGCCTCAGTCTCCCAAACAGCTGGGACCACAGGCGTCCACCACAACACCCGGCTATTTTTTGTTGCAGTTTGGCTGGGGCTGGGTTTGAACCCGCCGTCTTTGGTACATGGGGCCAGCGCCCTACTCACTGAGCCATAGGTGCCGCCCTATTATTATTATTTATTATTTTTTTTTTGTAGACACAAGAGTCTCACTTTATCGCCCTCGGTAGAGTGCCATGGCATCACACAGCTCACAGCAACCTCCAACTCCTGGACTTAGGTGATTCTCTTGCCTCAGCCTCCCAAGTAGCTGGGACTACAGGTGCCCCCCACAACGCCCAGCTATTTTTCTGTTTTGCAGTTTGGCCAAGGCTGTATTTGAACCTGCCACTTTCAGTATATGGGGCTGGTGCCCTACTCGATGAGCCACAGGCACCGCCCTATTTTTTTTTTTTTTTTTGCAGTTTTTGACTGGGGCCGGGTTTGAACCTACCACCTCCAGCATATGGGGCCAGCGCCCTACTCCTTTGAGCCACAGGCACCATCCTGTAGCATATAATTTACAGGGACTATCAAAGTTTCCTAGGAAGTTTACATTTCACTGGACCTAAAATATAATTAGAAAAATCAATAACCCCACTAACATCTCTAATGTAATGTATGAATATATTAGTTGAGCATAAATGGAGTAAAATAAATGGGACTTGGATAAGGATTTGGAAGTGCTTATTCAATACTTCTTTCTGTTAAAGATACCAGTGGACACAAACATTCCAGCATTAGTGATGGATAATATGATGGAAGACGGGTGGATGGAACCCATTATTTATGAATGGGTTTTCTTTCCTTTTAATCCTAATCTCCCAAACTATACACTTCCCCTTTCCTAGATTTTCTGTCCATCAAACTTTTTAAATTTTTTTTGCAGCTTTTTTTTTGGCCAGGGCTGGGTTTGAACCCGCCACCTCTGGCATGTGGGGTCGGCACCCTACTCCTTGAGCCACAGGCATCGCCCCAAACTTTAAAAAAAATTTTTTTAGACACAGTCTCACTTTGTCACCCTTAGTAGAGTGCCGTTGCACCATGGCTCACAGCAACCTCCAACTCTTGAGCTCAAGCGATTCTTTCACCTCAGCCTCCCAAGTAGCTGGGTCTGCAGGCACCTGCCACAGTGCCTGGCTATTTTTAGAGACAGGGTCTCACTCTTGCTCAGGCTGGTTTCAAACCTCTGAACTCAGGGCAATCCACCCGCGCGAGGCTCCCAGAGTACTAGGATTACATGCGTGAGCTACTGCACCCAGCCAAAAAAACTTTGAAATTTCAAATACAGTTTACCAGGAACCTTAACAACTTGGAAGGGGTACTTTAGCTAGTTATTGTTGGCTTATCTTATGAATCAAAATTTGGTTTCATAATTTGATGATGGTGGACTGATGATGGGAGAGAATGTCTTAGATCTGGTCAGTTCTAGAAAATGTGGTAAGTCTAATCCTCATTCCTCTCCCTATTGGAGAGGCAGAGAAGCATCCCTTAAGGAAGAGTGTTGGTGCATGAAGCCTAGGAGGGAACACAGTGTGGCATCACAGTTCACAGTTCACTAAGGAATGGTGAGCTGAAGAAATGGTCTAAACATCATTCAAGATAGGATGCCTAAGGAAAGTGTCAGCAGTAAGGCACGGAGCTCAGCAGAATTAGGGACCACAGATCACCAGAGTAAATAAAGCAGCAAGTTAGACAGTCAACAGAGATGGTGCCAAGAAATTCCTGAGGCAACTAAAATAAGACAGTGGTTGAATTTGTACTCATTTGAAGATTTTTTTTCATTGCTGTCATGATTTAATAAGGCTGGAAAGGACACCCCAGACCCTCCCTCTGGAGTCAAAAGCTGAAATATCCTGTGTTTGCACTAGAGAAGAAATAACCTGGGGCCCTCGATAGGCTTCTCAAGAGGGTTCATGTCTATTCCAATGATTGAAATATAGGAATTATCCAGGCCATTGCTGGAAATCTAGAATATTGCCCAAAATATATCCACTTTTCTTCAGTTGTTGAGGCTGGTAGCTAGAGTTCAAATTTGCAGTAGTTGGACATGGCAGCAGTAGGGGTTGAGAGGAAGAGGACTGAATGTGTAAGAAGGTCAGTAAGAGCCAGAAGACCTTGAGAATAAAGTCCACAGTTTCCTCGCCCTTCAAATACCTGGTGGTGATCTTCCTATTTTCAGCATACTAGGTAAAGCTGATGTGCTCAGAAGGGAGCCAAATGATAATCTCAGTTTATATGTCACACCCAGGGATCCAGCAATGAAGGGCATAGTTGGTTTTTTTTTGGAGACAAGAGTCTCACTTTGTCTTCCTTGGCAGAGTGCCATGGCGTCATAGCTCACAGCAACCTCAAACTCCTGGGCTCAAGCAATTCTCTTGCCTTAGCCTCCCAAGTCGCTGGGACTACAGGTGCCCGCCACAACACCCAGCTATTTTTAGAAACAAGGTCTCACTCTGGCTCAGGCTGGTCTCGAACCTGTGAGCTCAGGCAACCCACCTACCTCCACTTCCCAGAGTGCTAGGACTATAGGCGTGAGCCACCGAATGGCGTATTCTTTCTATTGATCCTTGGTACACAAGAAATTTAGAAGATTCTCTTAGACTTCCCGGAGCTCTCCAGGTATCAGTCAGCTAAGTGGGGTACTCGTGTACAGTCTAGGCAAATGGTAGAGGCAAAAGGTATAATTATTAGGAAAGAAGGCATTCTGGGTGTGATAAATATAAGATGTTTATTTCTTAATTTTAATTGTTTTTTTTTTTTTTTGAGACAGAGTCTCAAGCTATTTCCCTGGGTAGAGTGTCGTGGCATCATCATAGCTCACAGAAACCTATAATTCTTGTGCTCAAACATTCCTCCTGCCTCAGTCTCCCAAAGAGCTAGGATTACAGGCGTGAGCCACTGTGCCTGGCCTTTAATTTTAATTTTTTCTGTTTTTGAGACAGAGTCTCACTTTATCATCCTTGATAGAGTGCCATGGCATCACAGTTCACAGCAACCTCAAACTCTTGGGCTCAAGTGATCCCCTTGCCTTAGCCTCCTAAGGAGCTGGGATTATAGGCGCCTGCCAAAACCTCCAGGTATTTTTAGAGATGGGGGTCTCACTTTTTTTTTTTTTTTAAATAGAGTCTCACTTTATCACTCTCGGTAGAGTGCCGTGGCATCACACAGCTCACAGCAACCTCCAACTCCTGGGCTTAGCAGATTCTCTTGCCTCAGTCTCCCGAGTAGCTGGGACTACAGGCGCCTGCCACAACGCCGGGTTATTTTTCTGTTTTGCAGTTCAGCCGAGGCTGGTTTGAACCTGCCACCTTCGGTATATGGGGCCAGCGCCCTACTCAATGAGCCACAGGTGCCGCCCAGGGTCTCACTCTTGCTCGGGCTGTTCTCAAACTACTGAGCTCAAGCAATCCACTGGCCTTAGTCTCTCAGAGTGCTAGGATAACAGGTATGAGCCACCACACCCGGCCTAAGAATATGTTTAAAGAGAATTCTCCAACAGCTAGATGGGTAGAACAACTGAGATATCCTAAAATATCTGATTCATACGGTCTGTCTAACCATCAACCCTGTATGCTGTGAACAGGTAAATGAAGATACAGAGAGCTTTGTACAATGCCCTTCCAAACTAAGATAAAACTAAATATTATAGTTGAGGAGTTCATGTACAGAAATCTCTAAGACAGTAATTATCAGAGGCTGACATAGATGAGGGAGGAATAAAGAAGATGTTGTGTGCCATGCGCATGAGTCCATTCACCACCATTAGGATGGCATTATGACTATGCAACAGGTACAGATATTAAAGCCACTATGATGAGAAGATGAAGATGATGATATAGTGATGTGCCAGAGCATTTAGGAATGAGAAGTAGGTACGGTAGTCACCCAGGTGATGCACAAAGCAGCAGGAGAAAAGCACACAGCATATAACAGGTTCAATGTTTCCATTCAACAAATACAGAGCACCTAGTATCTGTTAGGTACTGTTCTAGGCTGAAGTAGATTCCAAATTGGTAAAATAAAACAAAACAAAAGCCATGTCTGTCCTCATGGAGCTTACATGCTAGTGAGCAAAGCATATAATAAACAAATTAGTCAAGTAGTGATAAATGCTATGAAGAAAAATAAAGCAGGGCAGAGAAGCAGAGTGACAAGGATGCTATCTGAAGTAAGGTGGACCAGAAACATCTGAGGAGATGACATAGGCCTGGCCAGGTGTGGTGGCTCACACCTGTAATCCCAGGGCTTTGAGAAGGCAAAGTGGGAGAATTGTTTGAGGCCAGGCGTTTGAGACCAGCCTGGGCAACATAGTGAGACCGCCTCCTCCATCTCTACAGATTTTTTTTTTGTTTTGAGACAGAGTCTCAAGCTGTCGCCCTTGGTAGAGTGCCGTGGCGTCACAGCTCATAGCAATCTCCAACTCCTGGGCTTAAGCAGTTCTCTTGCTTCAGCTTTCCAAGTAGCTGGGACTACAGGCGCCCATCACAACACCTGGCTATATTTGGGTTGTAGCTGTTATTGTTTGGCAGACCTGGGCTGGATTGGAACCTGCCAGCTCCGGTGTATGTGGCTGGTGCCTTAGCCACTGAGTTACAGGCATTGAACCCAAATCTTTCTTTTTATATGTAGGCAGGCATAGTGGCACATGTCTGTAGTCTTAGTTGCTCAGGAGGCTGGGCCAGGGGATCACTTGAGCCCGAGATTTTGAAGCTGCAGTGAGTTAAGATCCCAGCACATGTCTGTAGTCTTAGTTGCTCAGGAGGCTGGGCCAGGGGATCACTTGAGCCCGAGATTTTGAAGCTGCAGTGAGTTAAGATCCCAGCACCGCACTCCAGCCTAGGCAATAGAACAGTCTCTCTGCCTCTCTCTCTCTTTTTTTTTTTTTTTTTTACAGAGTCTCACTCTGTCCCCGAGTAGAGGAGGAGAGTGTCATGGTGTCATAGCTCACAGCAACCTTAAATTCCCAGGCTCAAGTGATCCTCCTGTCTTAGCCTCCTGAGTAGATGGGGCTATAGGCATCCACCACAACATCCAGCTAGTTTTTCTATTTTTAGTGGAGAAAGGGTCTTGCTCTTGCTCAGGCTGGTTTTGAACTCCTGAGCTCTAGCAATCATCCTGCCTCAGCCTCCCAGGGTGCTAGGATTACAAGCCTGAGCCACCATGCCTGGCTGACACTGTCTCTTAAAAAAAGAAAATTAAAAAAAAAAAAAAGCAAGATCTGAGTAAGACTGGCTCGGTGCCTGTAGCTCAAGTGGCTAAGGTGCCAGCCACATACACGAGAGCTGGCGGGTTCGAATCCAGCCCAGGCCCACCAAACAACAATGACAACTACAACCAAAAAACAGCCCAGCATTGTGGCGGGCATCTGTAGTCCCAGCTACTTGGGAGGCTGAGGCAAGAGAATCGATTAAGCCCAGGAGTTGGAGGTTGCTGTGAGCTATGATGCCACAGCACTCTACCCAGGGCGACAGCTTGAGGCTGTCTCAAAAAAAAAAAAAAAGATCTGATTGAGACAGTGGACTGCATCAATGGGTTTGTAACAAGCTATCCAGGTGATTCTGATACAAGCTGAACTTTGAGAATCATTGTTCTGTGCTATGGAGGTCCAAGAACATCATCATTTGAATAAATCTATGAGTCTTGGGATGGCTTCTAGAATCATTTATACAAATTCGGATCAACCTCTCGAGAAAGATAGCTCAGGGAAGAGGTCACAAGTCCCACAGTAGGTTGAAGGCACTATTTTTAAGTCTTGATTATGGCAGAGGTATAAAAAACTCTTCAGCTGAGGTATGTAGTCTCAACCTTGGGCCAAATAAACTTTTCTTCCTTTAAGAAGTATGATTTGGGGGATACTAGAGTAGAAAAGACAAATAATTATTGTCTAAGACAATCCTGGGAGCCTTCCTCTTCAGATTTGCTAATCTCACATCAAACATAATGTGGAAGTCTTAGCTGTTTAGTAAAGATATGGTCCGAGGCATATACCTCCTAGGCTCTTAAATACATCTCCATGGGCAACTTAGAGGTAATTTGATACAGGAACACCCAGGATAGGGTGGTCCAAAGGGAGAAATCTCTGTTAATTAATGGAAAGTTAAAGAAGTATTCCATTGGTCGACTAGTATCCTTGCATATTTGGCTGAAAAAGAGCCTTTTTTTTTTTTTTTGAGACAGAGTCTCACTCTGTCACCCTGGGGTTGAGTGCCTTGGAATCATAGCTCACAGCAACCTCAAACTCTCGGGCTCAAGCGATTCTCTTGCCTCAATCTCCCAAGTAGCTGGGACTATAGGTGCCCACCACAACGCCTGGCTATTTTTAGAGACAGGGTCTCACTCTTGCTCAGGTGGGTCTTGAACTTCTGAGCTCAGGCAATCTACCTGCCTTGGCCTCTCAGAGTGAAAAGAGCTTTTATAAGGCCATTTTTCCACTCAATGACCTTCCAAATTCTGTTGATGTTATAAGAACCCTGAGAGTTTTAGCTCCATAAAGACTCTTGGAAGTCTGGCATCAGGAGCTCGATGTTGAATGGTGAATTTGTTGAGATGAAGGCAATGTTGATAGAGGCAGAACATCCACTCAATTTTCTTCAAGAGTCCAGGTTCTTGGAGATCACTACAACATAGCATATACGAGGGTGCCAAAAACATGTATATACTTTTTTTTTTTTTCAGACAAGAGTCTCAAGCTGTCACCCTGGGTAGAATGACATGGTGTCACAGCTCACAGCAACCTCAAACTCTTGGGCTTAATCGATTTTCTTGCCTCAGCCTCTCAAGTAGCTGGGACTACAGGCGCCCACCATAACACCTAGCTATTTTTGTTGTTGTTGTTGTTGTTACAGTTGTCATTGTTATTTAGCTGGGTTCGAACCTGCCACCCTCGGCGCCCTGCCAACTGAGCTACGGGTGCCGCCCCATGTATACACATTTTAAGAAAGAAAAAACTGTGTCAGCATTGTAATACTCAATATATATTGATATATACTGATGTTTATCTTGTATATTGCATCTCATATCTTTTGTATTTGCAGAAGTCAGATGTGACTTGAGTATTACAATTTAAATACAGTTTTGTCCTTCCTTAAAAAGTGTGTGTGTATATACGTGTATATATACATGTGATATATACAGGCACTCTCCTTATCTGGAAAATCTTGTCTCTGATGCAGCAAGCAAGTATAACTGCTTAGAAGGAAGTTGGGCCATAGACAACAGTGATACTTTCTACCTATCAGTAGTACTCACAATGCTAGTTGCAGTAACTTTGTATCCTGGTCTGCATAACCTACCTGAGTTTGAGTGTATGGAATTCAGTAGTGCTCATAATGCTAGTTGGAGTAACTTTGCATCTTGGTCTGCATAACCTACCTGAGTTTGAGTGGACGGAATACCTAGGTACAGAGAAATAGAAGGGCAGCAAGGGGCAGGGGCCCTAGGACATGTGCCGGTAATGGATGGGCTAGAAGACAAAATGAAGAATACAGGTAGTTGTCCCACACTCTCACCCATCATGGCATGCTAACTATATTTCTTTATAAAGCCTAGGGACCAGGACATAGAGGTAAAGGGTGATGCCTAGGACCAAATTGCTTCCTTATGTTGGGAGCTGATCTTCTATGGGCCAGAAACACACATACACACACACAAATGCACAGCTTGTCTTATCATAGTAAAGGCAGAGATTTTTATACTGATAGCCAAGGAGTTGGAGAAACCAACAGCTTCAGCTGCTTACCTGCCAGGGGTGAAACAAGAAACAAATATATTACATTTTTCTTGAGGACTAGAGCCCAGCATCTCTCCACAACTGCATTTAGAGGAAGGAACAGAACACTTTGGGGTGGGGGTGGAGGCTGGCAGAAGCAGGACAGGCCCATCAGGCCAGGGGTTTTGCATGTTTTGGCATCAGTAGTGCTGTGCCCACCTCTGCTATTTGGTGACATGAGTGCCTCACTGGTGATACATAACCTAGAGGCAAGGAATGGCAAGACAGAGGCATTCACCTCACCAGAGCTGGTAACCACTCTTGTCCCCCTCTAATACATGCTCTACTCAGCAACTAGAAAGATCTTTTAAAAATACAAATATGAGGGCGGTGCCTGTGGCTCAAAGGAGTAGGACGCTGGAGGTGGCAGGTTCAAATCCAGCCCCAGCCAAAAACCGCAAAAAAAAAACAAAAACAAATATGATTCTGTTATTCTTCAGTGATTTGCCACAGCTTGAAAGTATCAAGAACTAGAAGGCACTGCACAACCCAGCTCTCATATTGCCTTTAGTGTTCATGCTCCAGCTGTTTCCCATCACTCAAGTTACACTGGCCCACTCTGCTCCTCCAGTGAGCTGAACTCCTTCCCATTTCACTGTTTCCTTTTCCTCCTCTTTTCCCTTGGCCTGGCTAATCCTTATTCATCCCTCAAGCCAGATTAGGTCCTTTGTTTTATACTCTTATTACATGGTGTATTTTCTAATTACATAACCATGTATGTGGTTAGGTAGTTACTGTAATACTCCCACAAGTCTGTAAACTGTATGAGGACAGGTAATGTATCTGCTTTTCTTTTTTTTGAGGCAGAGTCTCAAGCTGTCACCCTGGGTAAAGTGCTGTGGCATCATAACTCACAGCAACCTCCAACTCTTGGGGTCAAGCAATCCTCTTGCCTCAGTTTTTCTATTTTTAGTAGAGACGAGGTCTTGCTTTTGCTCAGGCTGGTCTTGAACTCATGGGCTCAAGCTATCCACCTGCCTTGGCCTCCCACAGTGCTAAGATTACAGACGTGAGCCACCATGCCTGGCCCATGTACCTGTTTTTTACTTTTTTTAATACTTTATTCCTAGTACCAAGTACAGTGCCTGACACAGCATGTGCTTAATGATTTTCCTTAGAAGGGGAAGAAGGAGGTAGAAAAGGAAGGAGGGACAAGGGGAGGGATGACGGAGGAAAAAAGAGGAGCGAAAGGAGGGAAACAGGCAAGAAAGAAAGAATGGAGTCCCCACTGGAGCTGAGAAGATATTTTATTCCCTTTCTCTAGTTGGGAAGCTACAAGAGTTAAGAGAGGCCCTTACTTGTAGTCCCAAGGCTTAAAAGGAGATATCAAACATCAACATTTTTTCCATGGGATAATGCACAGAAGCAGAGACAAATGGGTCATCAGAGCAAAGGGGGTCTGACGTGAGTATTAGGTACAGAGCAAAATGAGAATGGTAAAAGCAAGAAAGATGAGAGAAAATGAGAAATAATCTGTGCAAAGTCAAGAAACAGTAGGGCAAAGCCACCAATTGGATTTCTTGTTCCTAGTTACCTCCTATGAATGAACAAAACATGTCTGATTAAAGGGACATAGATCTATGTATTGATAGAAAGTGCCCCAACATATGAATAAACTGGTATTCTTGTATATAAGCCATTTTCTTGTGGGCGTGATTAACTCTGGGCATACCAACAAGAGTGTGTTTAGTTAGATTTTATGAAGAACCATGGTGGAGCTCGTAAAGCTCTGCCCTAAAGGCACTGTCTAGCTCCTGCCTTCCCATCTCTAAAGTGCTGTCCTTTATTTTTATTTATTTATTTTTTTGAGACAGAGTCTTACTTTGTCACCCTCGATAGAGTGCCATGGCATTGTAGCTCACAGCAACCTCAAACTCTTGGGCTTAAGTGATTCTCTTGCCTTAGCCTCCCAAGTAGCTGGGACTACAGGTGCCCACTACAACACCTGGCTATTAGGGTGATGCCTGTGGCTCAAAGGAGTAGGGCGCAGGCCCCATCTGCCAGAGGTGATAGGTTCAAACCCAGCCCTGGCCAAAAACTGCAAAAAACAAAAGAAAAAACCACACCCGGCTATTTTTTTTTTTTTGTTGCGGTTGTTGTTGTTTTAGTTGGCCTGGCCAGGGTTGAACCCACCACCCTTGGAGTATGTGGCTGGTGCCCTACCCATTGAGCTATGGGAGCTGCCCTGGCATTGTCTTTTAAAATTCAACATTTTGGCTCGGCGCCTGTGGCTCAACGGGCTAAGGCGCCAGCCACGTACACCTGAGCTGGCGGGTTCGAATCCAGCCTGGGCCCGCCAAACAACAATGACAGCTGCAACCAAAAAATGGCCGGGCGTTGTGGCGGGCGCCTGTA
>CAUYRH010075856.1:0-14524 GCA_963574655.1 Perodicticus potto | reverse complement strand
AGAATTATTTTAAAAAATAAAAAAGGATTGAGGGAAAAGAAAAAAATTAAATGAGTATCTAAAACCGTTGAGTGGGCTCGGCGCCTATGGCTCAGTGGGCTAAGGCGCCAGCCATGTACACCTGAGCTGGCGGGTTCGAATCCAGCCCAGACCCGCCAAACAAGAATGACGGCTGCAACTAAAAAATGGCCGGGCGTTGTGGCGGGCGCCTGCAGTCCCAGCTACTTGGGAGGCAGAGGCAAGAGACTCGCTTGAGCCCAGGAATTAGAGGTTGCTGTGAGCTGTGATGCCATAGCACTCTATCCAGGGTGACAGCTTGAGGCTCTGTCTCAAAAAAAAATAAATAAATAAAAATAAAACCGTTGAGTGAACCTGTTTCTTCCTAATAAACTTCAATCACATTTTCTTCCTCCATTCCCAATTCCTTTGTTGGAGTATGATTTATCAGCAATTTTGACCTTCAAAGAGAAATGTAAGTGAATTCACTCACTGGAACTCCCAGTATGATGCTTCAAATTTCTTCAAATGTGTTGTCATTTTCACTTTGAAGTGAATCTCACTGCTATACCTGTTCAATGACTTTGAGTTTAATTTATTCTTCCTTATACCTTCAAGACCTTGGTTGAAGGTTTTATCTCCTAGTCAGACACGGTGATAGTGGCTTCGCCCGGGGGTCTCTGCACAGCAGCAGCCTCAGGTAGGCAGAAACTCACTTTGGGGTTGATCCGTCTCCCTTCCCCACAGCAGGATACCACAACTGCCTTGTTGGGTTATCTTAATCTTGACTGCTTACAATAATATTAAATTCTGTAAACTATTTTGAAGTGATTTCTGTAATAGTTTTTAAATATTAACATGTTGGCTCAGCGCCCATAGCATCGTGGTTACGGTGCCAGCCACATGCACCAAGGCTGGGGGGTTCTGTTCCGGGCCGGGCCAGCCAAACAATGACAACTGCAACACGAAAATAGCCGGGCATGTGGCAGGCGCCTGTAGTCCCAGCTACTTGGGAGGCTGAGAAATTCTCTTGAATTGCTTAAACCCAAGAGTTTGAGGTTGCTGTGAGCTGTGACACACCACGGCACTCTTCCAAGGGTGACATACTGAGACTCTGTCTCCAAAACATATATATAAAATAAAAATAAATAAATAATAAATATTAACATGTTGAGATTTAAAAACATCATATACCATGTTCTTATACTGGAAGATTTAATACTGCTAAAAAGGCTATTCCTTCCAAATTAATACACAGATAGATGTTCCTCAACTTATAATGGAGTTATGTTCTGGTAGGTTGAAAACAGCAAAAGTCAAAACTGCATTTAATATTCCTAACCTACCGAACATCATAGCTTAGTCTACCCTACTTTAATAAATGTGCTCAGAACATTTACATTAGCTTATAGTTGGACAAAATCTTCTAACACAAAGCCTAAATAAAAAGTGCCCTGAAGTGAGGAACATAATGGTCATACATGTACTCAAAGTACAGGTTCTACTGCATGCCTATCACTTTCTTTTCTTTTATTTATTTATTTTTTTTTGAGACACAGTCTCACTTTGGAGACTTGGTAGAGTGCTGTGGCATCACAGCTCACAGCAACCTCAAACTCTTAGGCTCAAGTGATCCTCCTGTCTCAGTCTTTTGAGTAGCTGAGACTATCGGCACCCACAACAAGCAGCTAGTTTTTCTATTTTTAATAGAGACGGAGTCTCCTTCTTGCTCCAGCTGGTCTTAAACTCCTGAGCTCAGGCAGTCCACCCACCTCGGCCTCCCAGAGTGCTAAGATTATAGGCGTGAGCCACCATGTCCAGACCCTGAATGCCTATCACTTTCACAATATCATGAAGTCAAAAAATCGGAAGTAGAGCCATCCTAAATCAGAGACTATCTATATATAGACAGTGCATCACCAACAATGATACTGGCCTTCAAGTAATACTGCCTGTTTGAGAGAGGGTCTCACTCTTTCGCCAGGCTAGTAGAGTGGCACAATCAAAGATCACTGTAACCTTCAAATCCTGGGCTCAAAGATGTGTCAGCTTCCTCCAAGTAGCTGGGACTACAGGTGTGTATGACCATGGCTGGTTAAAAAAAATTTTTTTTTTCTTTTTGTGTAGAGATGGGGTGTCTTGTCTCCTGAAGTGGATTATAAGGGATGAGCCACTGCACCTAGAGTTAAATGATGCTGGACCAACAAATATCTGTATGAGGGGTTGAGGGTGAGAAATGAACCTTGACCTCCTACCTCATACCATATACAAATGGTGAAATGTGCAGATGGTGAAATGTGACCCTGGCCACAGTAAATAAATGGCGTGCTGCCTGTTGTACCATGTGGTCCCCAAAGATGTCAATGCTGCCATCAAGACCAAGCATACCATCCAGTTTGTGGACTGGTGTCCCACTGGCTTCAAGACTGGCATCAATTACCACCCCTTCACTGTGGTATCTGGGGTGGAGACCTGGCCAAGGTACAGAGAGCCATGTGCATGCTAAGCAACAGCTGCTGAGGCCTGGGCTTGCCTGGACCACAAGTTTGACCTGAGTATGCCAAGTGTGCCTTTGTTCACTGGTATGTGGGTGAGGGGATGGAGGAAGTAATCTGAGGCCCGTGAGGACATGGCTGCCCTTGAGAAGGATTATGAGGAGGTTGGAGCAGATAGTGCTGATGGGGAAGATGAAGGTGAGGAATATTAACCTGTCTGCTACAATTTTACACTCCATTGTCCTGAGACTGTCTTATTTCTGTTCTGTGAAACTGTCCATTGTAGTAGCCCTAAACTGTCAATAAAAGTGATATTTTAGATGCCAAAAAAAAAAAAGTATAACCTAAGTGTTGCTATACAGCTTTTCTTAAAAAAAATGATCTTTTGTAACTTGGTAGAGGAGGAAGATGCAAAGAAAAGGTCTCTTATGTAAGACAAAAAACGCAATGATCATTGGAAAAAATTATGATGAACTAGACATATTAAAATACAAAATTCTGCTCCAGACACCAATAAGAAAATGATTAGGTAAGCCACAATATGTGAGAAAATATCCACGACCATATCTGACAAATGGCTAGGATCATTCTAGAGCAGTGGTTCTCAACCTGTGGGTTGTGACCCACAGGAACTGAATTAAAGGGCCGCAGCATTAGGAAGGTTGAGAACCACTGTTCTAGAGTATAAAAGAAGTCTTAACTAAAAAGCTAAAAAAAAAAAAAGGGGGAAGGGTAAGGAAGGGAAGGGGAGGAGAGGGGAAGGGTGTGTGGAGAGAGGGTAAATGGTGGGATCACAATTATGGTGCATCTTAAAAGGGACAGGTGAAACCTACTAAATGCAGAACACAAATGTTTTCACACAATAAACGAGAAAATCTCATGAAGGTTATGTTGAACAGTTGGATGAAAATATTTCAGATTGTATATGAAGCCTGCACAATGTACCCCATGATTGCACTAATGTACACAGCTATGATTTAATATATACATAAATAAATAAAACTTAAAAAAACTCAGTTTTTAAAAAGGCAACACATATGATAAGTTCCTCACAAGGATAAATGGCTAATAACTTGAAAAAGTGCTCAACATCATTAGTCAAAGAAATACAAGTTAAAATCATGATGAGATACTACTATATGCTTACCAAAATTCTAAAATTAAACAAACTGCTCTATATTTTGCCAACATTTGGTGGTGTCTACAAGAACTTCTATAAAATAATCTCTGTGTTACTCTACAATGGTACAGCCACTTTAGGAAAAGGTCTATCCTTTTCTGATACAATGAAACACATACTATCCTACAACCCATAAATTCTAGAACTCGACCAAGAGGAATAAAACCATTGTCTACAAAAAGACCTGTGCAAAAGTAGTGATGCGGCTTTGTTCAGTCACCAGAACTGGTGCAGTTCCCCTGGGCATCAATGACAACAAAATGTGTTCTATGCATCTGCTACAGTATTAGTTACTCAGCAATGCAAGAACATACACTTCTGATGCACATTAACATGGACTAGTCTCAAAATAAAATAACCACTAGAGAGTGAAAACAATCTATGTGAGAGTACACGTTTATATAATTCCATTTATTTGAATTTCTAAAAGAAACAAAACTCAAATGGAGAAAAAAAATCAGGAGGTTGCCTCTGGGAAGTAGATAAAGTGAACTAGGAAGGGCATGAGAGAATTTTCTGAGGTTCTCAGAAACTAAAGTTATTAGTCTGCATTTTGATAAGAGTTGGGTGCACACATGTCAGAAATATCCAAAGATCAGTAAGCTCCCACCTTATGGACATAATTTAAGGGTATGTGCACACCTCCTGGGTGTGGGACACAGCTACACCAGGGAACTCACCTAACAACTGCAAACAAGGTAACCTAGTCATTTGTATCCTTAATATTAATCTGAAATTTAAAAAAATAAAATAATTATGAGCAAAAATACACATCTAAAGATACATTCAGAATTTGTACATTTCACTACATATTAGTTTTACCTCAAAACAAGCTGTAAATAAAGACAGTATTGAATACTAGTTGGTGATATACATATTCATGTATTTTGAGTTGAATTATACCCATGTCCACAACTTACTTTCAAATGAATCATCCGAATAAGATCTACTGATGCATGATAGGGGAAGCTAAATAAAAGTGTATGAGATATAGCAAATATGAGAAAATGTTCATTGTAGAATCTAGGTGGTAGGTACTAGGAGGGTTCATTTTATAATTTTTTTCAGCTTTTCTGTATGCTTGAAAATGTTTGCAACAAGAAGTTCAGGAAAAAATTAAGACCTTTTCTCACAAAAAGCAAGTCTGAATGAACCAAGTTTGATAATAAGAACTGACTCCATTAAATGACGTTTTATGGAAGACATCTCTATGAGTAAGTTAAATCTATGGGCCTAAAGTTTTGACAAAACATACTTAAAGTGATAAGAGAAAAACCGTTTTAAAATACCACACTGGCAAAGGTATTTCTAAATAATATTTTACTTTTTCTCAATCTTTTAAGTAAACTGAATTAAACAAGGTGTGTCTCTAAGTGAAAGAGAAACTTCATTTTGGTTCAGATGGTAGTCAAACTTCAGACTGTAGTCATCTGAAATCTTGATTAAGGCATTCTTGGTGTATTTCCAAGAAACTGAGTAATTCAACGTCTGGTATGACTAGGTAACAAATCTTGTCACAAATTAGATTGTTTCCAATTCCTTCTTTTTAACAAATATGAAGGAGGAGTGAATGGAACTGCCAGCAAGTAGATACCTAAAAATAACAGATAACTAATTGTTTTTGCATAGAACTAAAAGAGTTTAAAGTATTGAGTAAACTGTTTCATTCTCCATCTACTTATTTTATGTGTACAAGTTTACTCAGAACACAAAATCTACAATAAGAAATAGAAATATATTTGGTGTTGAAAATTCCAAGTTATTCCAGCATTCTAGCAATGAGTGAGCATCTAAGAATTACATGACTTTTCTTTAAAAGGCTCATTTATCTCACTAGAAAGCATTTCTAATGAACAATTAAGAATAAAATTTTATCAACATTTGTAACATTTAGATTGTCCTAATTGTCCTAGCTATCATAGCAACCCAGTAAACTTACAGCTTTCGAGTAACATTAAAATTTCAATTCAGGTATTACTTTGTTGTAAAGTAGTACGACATATGACCAACAAAGACTTTTAAGCATTAAATATTACATTAGGATCAAACTGTAGGAAAAGTGAACTAGAAATAAGAGTAAAAGAGAAAAAGACCAATGAAAGATTCCCCACTATTAAAAACCTGGTTCACAACTAACAAAGATGGAGACTTTACACCTTCTATGTTAACCTGGACGGAGGTGGAGCACATTATTCTTAGTAAAGCATCACAAGAATAGAGAAGCAAGAGTCCAACGTACTCTATTCTGATATGAGGGCAGCAGACGAACAGATACAAAGTGGGGAGTAGGGAAATGAGCAAGGGCGGAGAGGGGAGGGGAGGGAGATTGGGAGGTCATGTTGTATGGCACACCTCTTGGGGGCAGGACACAATATAAGAGGGACTTTATTTAACAAATGCAATCAATGTAACCTAATTCTTTGTATCTTCAATGAATCCCCCGCCCCCCCCCAAAAAACTGGTTCATTGGCTGGGCATGGTGGGTCACATCTATAATCCTAGCACTCTGGGAGGTGGAGGCTGGTGGTGCTTGAGCTCAGGAGGTGGAGACCAGCCTGAGCATGAGCAAGACCCCATCGCTTAAAACAAAACAAAAACTACCTAGGAGTAGTGGTGGGCACCTATAGTCCCAGCTACTTGGGAGGCTGAGGCAAGAAAATCACTTAAGCCCAAAAGTTTGAGCTTGCTATGAACAATGATACCACAGCAACAAAGTAAGACTCTGTCACAAAAACAAACAAACAAACAAACCCAAAGAAGCTAAAACCAAAAACTGGTTTATACATTTTAAAATAGGTAACAGGTACTGTATCTCTCCACTATGGCAAACTCACTGAATACATTTTCACTCATGATGAAAATTTAGATATCAAGTGTGTGAGAGGTACAATGTTTTAAAATTTTATTTTAGTAAAATATACATAAAATCTACCACTTTAACTAATTCACACACACAATACAGAGGCATTAAGTACATTCATTTTTTGTGTGTGTAATCATCTACTACTATTCATCTCCAGAACTTCTTCATCCCAAACTAAAGCTCCACACCATTAAACACTAACTCAATACCCTTGTCCTTCTAACTCCTGGTAACCACTGTTTTACTTTGTCTTTATGAATTTGACTAGTCTAGGGACTTCATGTAAGTATAATCATACAATATTTGTCCTTTGTGTCTGGCTTATTTTTACTCAGCATGTCTTTAAGGTTCATCTTTTGCAGTATCAGGTATCAAAATTTTCTTCCTTTTTTCAAGTTTCTTTATTTTTTTAGAGACAGGATCTTGCTATGTTGCCCAGGCTGGTCTCGAACTAGGGGGCTCAAAGGTTCCTCCCACCTCAGCCTCTTGAGCAGCTGGAACTACAAGCATGTGTCACATTAGGTTTCTTTTTTAAGGCCAGTAACATTTCACTGCATACATTTTGTTTGTCCACTGAGAGGACACTCAGGTTGTTTCTACCCTATGTTATGAATAATGCTGCATGAACATTGGTGTACAAATGTTTACAAGTCCCTGCTTTCAATTCTTTTGGGTATATACCTAAAAAAAGAATTGCTGGGTCATATGGTAATTCTATGCTTATTTCTTTTTAGGAAGCACCGCACTATTTTCCACAGCAGCTGTACTATTTAACATTCTCACAAGCAGCACCCAAATGTTCCCACATTTCTAGATTCTTGCATAACACCTGATACATATATTTTTAATAATGGCCATCCTAATTGGTATACATTGTTATCTCATTGTAGGATACATTGTTTTTTTAAAAATAGGTTGTATTGGTGTGCTCCCACCTAATGGGCACAATGTAAGGATATATGGCATACCTCTTGTGTTCAGGACATAACTATAACAGGGACCTTACCTAACAACACAAATACTATAACCTAATCATTTGTACCCTCATATTAATCTGAAATTTAAAAAAGTTCCAACATGAAAAAATAGGTTACACAGAACATTTGAAGGTTATTGCTGCCTAGTTAGCATTTTTTAAAATCTCCCGCACACCAGGTTTTTGAACCATTTTTCTCTTTATGCCATCTAAATGGTGTTAGAGGCAAATGACATCTTCTTGCAGGATTCTTGCACCCAGTCGTAGTGAGCCATCTGACTCAAACTGAGCAAGAGTAACTCATCCCTATGATTAGATACCAGTTCAGGCAAGGGCATGACGTAAGCCAAACCAGCTGGGAGTCCTTCCTCAACATCTCTTTGACTGCAGTAAAGGAGAACCATTCCTGACTGTTCCTGATGCCAGGGCATATGAGCATATCTCACTCCTCAGATGGTGCCAAGTGTGCAGGACACGATGATGAAACCCACACTGGGAAACAAGCAGTTTTACGTAATTGCAGGCCTTGGACTCAGCGTCCCTAATGTTTCAGTGATTTTTTTGTGTTCTGTGAGCTATGTATCAGAGTCTTACAACACATCTCAAATTTTGCTAAAGTTCTAATTAGGTGCTTGATCATTTGCAAACAAGAAATGTTCTGTATAGTTCAAATCCTTCAGCAAGCTTGACTAAACAATTAACTACATGCAGGATAAGAACTGCTGGACAAAATCTTTAATGCTCTGGTACCAGATGAAAATATCAGCCACAAAGGAAAGCAGAAAAGGAGCTTTTACCCTTTTTAGTAAAGAGCAAACAAGGCCCAGAAATGGCCTAAGTGACAAAGGTATTGAAGTTCAGATCTGTTGGTTCCAAATCCGGACACCAATCTGTTTTCCTCTACCTCTTTCCTACTGTGGGACACTTTCTAGGCCCAAGTCTGCATTCACAGTATCCCCACTTCTACCCCCCACTTCCCCTTTTTTGAGTCTTCTGTTGCCTGGGCTAGAGTGCAATGGTGTCATCATAGCTCACTACAACCTTAAGCTAGCATCCAGCCTCCCTCGTAGCTGGAATTACAGGTGTGCACCACCATACCTGGCTAATTTTTCTATTTTTTGTAGAGACAGGGTTTCACTGTTGCTCAGGCTGTTCCCAAACTCATGATCTCAAGGGATCCTCCCACCTCAGTCTACCAAATGCTAGGATTACAGGAGCGAGCTGCCGTGCTGGGCCTCAGACTTGTTTTATTAGTAAGTTATCAATGAATCCCTTTTCTCCTCTTAGGTCCCCAAGAGTTGTATACTATTATAAATCCATCCCATCCTATCAAGAGTTCAATTCTTAACCCTAGGTCCTTACCCCACTCTTTAGTCTCTCCACAATTTCCTAATTTTTTCAGGAAGAAGTCATTTTCACAATCTGGTGTTTCCAAGATTTCATTGCTATGTGCACATACTATTTTCAAAGGTGATCATTTCACTTTTTCCCATGGAGAGCAAAAAAGGACGACTGCTATACCAGGAGCTTTTGAAGTAGACTAGGTTGAAGATTCTAGTATAGAGTCCTGTTACAGTACATGTTGCCTAGGTACTGACCCCAAGCTGTTTTGAAAAACTAGTTATAACCAAAACACAATGAAATGTTACTCTACCTGATGCTACACTGTTCAAATTTTGTGTCTATAGAAATTCCCTCAACATTACACCAAACTGGAGAGCCTTATTGGTGACCCCTTACAGTGCCAATCACAGTGAACCTAGATGATATAAAAGCCAGTGATTTTTAAAAAGCCAGAGTACTTTCACATCCTACAGAGAGTAAACTGGTACATTTCTAGATGGTATCTGACATGCATTAACAGTTTCGAAGATTTATTCTTTTCCTTTTTTTTTTCTTTTTAAAAAAGAGAAGCGTATCACTCTGTGGCCCTGGGTAAAGTGCTATGGCATCACAGCTCAAGCAACTTCAAACTCTTCAGCTCAAATGATCCTCTTGCCTCAGCCTCCCCAGTGACTGAGACTACAGGCACCTGACACACACCCAGTTAGTTTTTCTACTTTTTAGAGATGGGGTCTCACTCTTGCTTGGGCTGGTCTTCAGCTCTTGAGCTCAGGCAAACTACCTGCCTCAGACCACCAGAGTGCCAGGATTACAGGCATGAGCCACTTCGCCCAGCTTAATTTACATGTTTTTTTTCAAAAATTTTTATGGTGAACTTGTTATTGAACTAGGAAAAAAATACCAGTTATTAAACAGGGTGGCTCAGACTTAGCATCCCTTTATTTAGGAAATTTGAATTTCTTTTAGTTTTTACAAATAAAGGCTCATGTTAGAAAGGAGGTTTTTATTTGACATTCAAAATTCAGTAACAAAATGAAATTAGAACTATAATCCTAAATACAACAGATTACAGAACATTAAAGGGAAACCTCTCATTTCACAACAGAAACAACTTCTCACCCTGTCCCCCCATAACTACTCATTTCTTCTTCAGGTGTAAAACATCCACAATCGGAAGCCAGAACACATACCTCAAAGCGGAAGTCATCAACTTAATACCAACCCTTAAGGGGCAAAGCCCTGACATTCCAGCAGGTGGGGATGACACGATGAAGACCAAGGCTTTCAGAAATTAAAGGAAATATCACATTCCAAGTGAGAACCTTATTTTTGAGGTTTAAGAGGAGCTAAGCAATTTATAATCATTACCAGAATTCTCAAAACAACCCAATGGAAAATGAAGACATTATATCCATTTTATAAGTACTCTGTAGCCATGGTACAAACACAGCTACCATTCACATCCCATTCCAAACCCAGGCCCTTCCCTACCCCCATGCTCTTTGACAATTTTATCAAATTTCATTAAAAAGTAAATCAAAATTATACAAAGTAAAAAGAATAGGATTACTTCCACATTTTTGAAACACATTTGTCCTCAATCTTACTCTCCTCTGAGCAATTTAAGAGACATTCCTTTTATATTATTTTCTATGCTTTTGTGAACAACTTTACCAATGCTGTTAACTTTAGGTTCTGCCACTGTGGTAAGCTAAAAATAAACTGTAATTAATAATCTAAATTCTTGAGGCTGGATGTCGTGACTCATGCCTGTAATCCCAACACTCTGGGAGGCCCAAGGTGGGTGCATTGCCTGAGCTCAGGAGTTGAAGACCAGCCCAAGCAAGAGTGAGACCCCAACTCTAAAAACACCCTGGTGTTGTGGTGGGCACCTGTAGTCCCAGGTACTCAGGAAGCTGAGGCAAGAGGATCACTTGAGCCCAAGAGTTTGAGGTTGCTGTGAACTATGACGCCAAGGCACTCTAGCCAGGGTGACAGAGTAAAACTGTCTCAAAAAAAAAGGAAAAGGAAAGAAAAGGCAAGAGCCTTGTGTGTCAGGCACTAAAGCAAGGCAACAGAGATCCAGTGAGTGAGGAAACACTCTTACCATTATGTTATTTTAAGTCTAGGGGTAGAGACAAACCCAATAATCATGAAAGTGACAAAACTATCATTGTAAATAAAGTGTGAGCAGAGACATGACGATACAAAAGCAAATACACAGGTTCCTGGTCCTATGGGAATGTGGTAGTTAAAATTTCTCCAGGTAAGCAGGCTTTACAAATGCTCGTTAATCTAATTTCATCAGCTGGTTGAAACATTTTTTTTCCAAATGAAATAAAAACAGCCAGTAGTTATCAATTTTCAGTTCCTACCTTATTATAACAGAAGTAAAGATCTGAAAAAGGGCAAAATATCTATATATTACTACATATCTCTTTAAAATCCCTCACCCTTTTGGGGCATTAAAACCTACATTCCTCTTTGAGGCCAGTAATCAAACGGAGAGAAAAATGGATATTTGTCTTCTACTATCTTAGACCACAGGAGACAACTCAACAGAATCAAGACATTCTTCTCCAGAGACAAAGTGGACCAAATACCACAGCTAAACAACAGTCCAACCTCTGAACACGCAAAGCCAAGTACTTCATGGCTCAGCACCCGATAGTTCAGTGGTTAGGGCGCTGGCCACATACACCAACGTTGGCAGGTTCAAACCCGACCTGGGGCCTGCTAAACAATGACAACTGAAACCAAAAAATAGCCGGGCGTTGTGGTGGGGACGACTACTGTAGTCCCAGCTACTTGGGAGGCTGAGGCAAGAGAATTGCTTAAGCCCAAGAGTTTGAGGTTGCTGTGAGCTGTGACGCTACAGGACTCTACCAAGGAGCAACTAAGTAAGACTCTGACTAAAAAAAAAAAGGTCATGTACTTCTGCTTAAAGGCAGGAAGCTAGTCTGCTTCCCTCATTTGTTAGCAAACTAATAAACTTCTTTTTCCTTAAACCACTTGTCATCATTCTTCATTCTCTAATTCAAGCTTCCACCACAATAGGAAAAATAGCAGGGACAAATACCAAACTTTTGGTGGTACTTTACCCTCTTTCAAGGATGAGTTCTTACTGATATAAGGGAAAGACCACAGGATAAATCAGTATTTCTTATCCTCTCACCAGTTAAAAAATACCCTAAATATTATTTGATTATATTTTTCTAATCAGTAGGTAATATTTAAAGCATTTTAAACTCTAGAACTATTTGGCAGAGGCCATTAGTATTAAATGTTATTTTCCTTAACAACAAAAAAGTTACATTAAACAGATGTGATCTCTCCCTCTCTGGGTTTTGATCAGAACAAAAAGTTACCCCAGTTACATGTTGTATAGCAGCACAGCCAGATTGCTGTTAGAAACCAAAGCTCAACTGACCTGCATTAAAATGTACCACTTATGCTTTTGTGTTCATTGGGAAAGAATCTAAGGACACAGGTTCCAGGTGGTTTCACAGCTATTCTAAATCTGGATTCACACCTGCTCTTGCATCTTTATATTTAGGAATGCAGAACTGCACAGGTGTGAATTCAAGAGTACTACTATTCCTAGCCATCACTGACATTTCATAGAATTAACTTGCCAATAAGGGACATTTGCTGGCCTCATCCCCTTTGAAAGCATCCCCCCCAAGGGGTTTTATTCAATGCAAACTAGATCATAATGGATCAGAAAGCTATGTATCTTCTTTTGACTTTCTAAAGGAAGAAGGAATTGTCTTAAAGGCAGTTTAACTTTTCACTGTGCCTGGCAGTTTCCACCCCAATAAGAAAAACAGCAGGAAATTCAACGTAGGAAAAGATTAAAAAGACTAATAGAAAAAAAATGTGTTCCATTTATTAAGGAAATGGGAATTAAAGTAAGAAGTCTGCTTACCAAATCAGGAAAAATTAAAGTTATAATATCCAATGAAAATGAGTCATTTTGATCATTTTCTTCTCAGTATATATGCTGAGACAGCACTCTCAAAACTGCTAAAGGGATCACAGAAGGATAGCATCTTCATAAATCGAGAGTTTTGAAAAATATCAAAACTATTCAACCCAGTTAACTATAAAATCCCTAAGTCAATATTCAAATGCTAAGAAAGATTTACCTATAAAGATATTTGTCACAAAGCTATCAATGCTGAAAAACTGGAAATAACTATTTCTTTCAAAATGGATATGAAGGCTATAGCACAGTGATTATGGCGCCAGCCACATACATTAAGGCTGGTGGGTTTGAACCCTGCCCAGGCCAGCTAAACAACAATGACAACTGCAACAAAAAAATAGCTGTGTGTTGTGGTGGGTGCCTGTAGTCCCAGTTACTTGGGAGGCTAAGCCCAAGAATTTGAGGTTTCTGTGAGCTGTGACGACACAGCGCTCTACTGTGGGCACCATAGTGAGATTCTGTCTCAAAAAAAAAAGGATATGGACTTGGTCATTAACATATATATCTTGGCATATAACAAAGGAGAATACTTAAATTGGTTGGGGCAAGAGTAAGTTGTATAGAAAGCATGATTACAGCTCATCTAGAAGTTTGGAGAGAAGGGATGAAAGCCATCAAGAACAACTGACGTGGACTACAGTGAGTAGGATGTATTAAATCTTCCCTGAAATCTTAAAAAGTGTCTTTAGCAAATGTAAATTACACAGAAAAAAAATCCAGAAAACATAAAGCCACATATTTCTGGATTTGACTCTCTAACAAAAGAACTCACAATATATTTTTAAAATAGTGCATTTAAATAAAATTTAACTGTCTTATTTTAGGATTAAAAAAAAAATCCCAGAAATGTTTTTATTGAGTTATTTGGTCTCCTTATGTTTGTAACTAGAACAAATGTTAGTAAGTAGTTCAGTACTTCTAAGATTCTGTTATGAGAATGAGCTATGACAAAAGACTTTAATTTGGAGGTTCATCTTTACACGTTAATAAAAATAGCATGCACAACTTCAAATAAGGTTATGGTGGCACACACCTGTAACCCCCAGGCAGGAGGATCACTGAAGACAATAGTTTTGAGGCTGCAGTGAGCTAGGCTGACACCACTGCACTCTAGTGGAGGCAGCGGAGCGAGACCCTGTCTCAAAAAAAAACAAAACAACCCAGGATACAATGTGATTATTACTGCCTTCATTCAATTCCCTACACTTCAGAGATCCCTTTCAAAGATTCTTTCATGTACATAAGCATATAAGCACATAGCTTTTTGGCTTAGTGAATAGGGCGCCGATCCCATATACCAAGGGTGGCAGGTTCAAACCCGGCCCTGGCCGAACTGCAACAAAAAAATAGCCAGGCGTTGTGGCGGGCGCCTGTAGTCCCAGTTACTCGGGAGGCTGAGACAAGAGAATCGCCTACGCCCAGGAGCTGGAGGTTGCTGTGAGCTGTGAAGCCACAGCACTCTACCAAAAGTGACAAAGTGAGACTTTGTCTCTAAAAAAAAAAGAAAAGAAAAGAAAGAAAATACTTAGGAAACCTAGTCCTTTGTTTTGTTTTGTTTTTTCCCTAGTGGCTGCCTTAGTATAGTTTTGACCCAATCTTCCTCAATCAAATGATTGTTAGAGTGTGGATTATGAGACGCTCTGATCATTTTCATTTTGTCCTTTGAACTGTGTTTAAAATG